>JARKHS020012692.1:0-57307 GCA_030143305.2 Amblyomma americanum | reverse complement strand
AGTAGAGCCTAATGTGGCGTGGATTAGTAGAGAGGGCTTTTAAAACGACCCCAGCTCGCGTTCGTCAACGGCTGGAAGGAATGTGGCACTAAATTTCACAAAGGCCACAGAATTCTACGCTTAGCGTTGCACCCAAACGTTGTGGTTCGAAAAACTAAGCAAAAACGGTTAAGTAGAGGGTAGGTAGAGAGGCCAAAGTGTTGGTGCAAGAAAGAGAAAATTATCGCCCCACTTTCCAGAATATTCGCTGAAACGGTTTCAAAGTGCTTCCCTAACTGGGCTGCGCTTTCATGCAAGCAGAGTCAACGGCTCGGCACGCACATTCCTGGCTGAGCACCCCGTTGTGTCGACTCCGAACGTTCGTTCTGTGTACATCAAATAGAAAAGATGAAGCTACTGCACTTTGCGATGGTGGGCAAACATCTGTTCCCAAATGTGGATAGCTGGCTTGTACTCTGCTTGCTTTCGGTTGCACTGGCGTAGGATTTTATCGCTTTGTGGGTATGTGTACGACACGCTGCATCCCAGAATGCACCACGTGCCACTGAAACTGAGTTAAAAGCCACGGCGCAGCACTTACCACGTGGAAGTTCTGTGGAGCCAGTGCGGGCTAAATACTTAGATGTAAACCTAACCGACTACTTTTTCTTACTCGGCTACAGCGTGCCTAGCTAATGTGACGATATATCTTAAAATCTCATTTTTTATTTCTTTCCTGGATAGAGTAGGCTATCGCTCCTGAAAGCGGACTACAAATACTTTATATGTAGCTTAGAACATTAACCAGGACTAAGCGCACAAAGTGGCCGTACTTTTCCTCTCTTCAGACAGGTTTCTTGCTTTTTGCCACTTTGGCTTGAAATTTCCTTTGGCGTCTCCTTGCGTTAAACTGAATTAGCAGAGTGGCTGCCGCGTGGGTGATTGTGCAAGTTCATTGGCCTAAGGAAAGGCGAATTTTTCCGCAAAAAAGACTGTAGGAAGTATGAGCGCCAAAATTAGTGTTTTGTGACTTCTGCGCTAAGACGCCTATGAGCACCAAAGAGTAATTTACAGAAAGGAAATACATGTCCTTAAGAATCATATTGTGCTCTACGTAAATTGACACGATGATTATTTTACCACACATTTCGTTATGAAGGTAATGAGAGCCGGAGAAAAGTAGAAATTTAAAACACGTACTGCCAAATGCCGAGAAAATATGCAATGAAAACAAGTAGTGGTAAACTATGATTAAGATGTTGTACTTCGATTGCTTTCTACTAGTACAATAAATAGCACTAATCACGTAGTTCAAGTTAGCGCTGCCTGGAACCACGGTAAAGTATTTTTGTACACCCGTATTCTACAATGCCGCAGTTAGCGTGGAAGTGCATACAGTGAAATCCCTGCAGTTGTAGGCAGAAGAACAGAATTTTTAAGAATATTGTTTCAGCATGCAAGTTTCTTTTTTCTAAGCAGAATACACTCTCGACTGAAGGAGACAGTTGAATTTTATGCGTAAGTAAGTGACGAAATCACTGCCAAGAACTAGGTGAAATGTTGTTCAAACTGGCGGAATGGGACAAGACAGTTAAATGTGAGATGCATGAATGTCATTTACATTTAATGCGGCTTATTTATAGCTTACTTTGTGTGCACGAATGGAGCTCATTAGCAAGGTGTGGGCGAGAATTTCGAAATTCTAAAGTCTTGGGCTCATAAATTATCACAAATTAATGCCGTTTTATTCTCAGTGTAAACGGTGTTTCCTTGAAGACTTTCACCAAATTTTTAAGCTATATTTTTTAGTTCAAAGCGTACTTCTTTCGCTGTAGCATAGTCAGTTGTGCAGGGCGTCAGAATATAGCCAAGGTAGGATAATTACCCGGCTGGATCACTAATACTGGTGACAACTTTTTGACTATTACTATTAGGCTAATAATACGTATGAAGTAAGATATGGATCGGCATAAAGAAAAATAGTATTGCAATACTATTTTTATTTTTACCTAAAATAGCGGTCGCGATGTCACTTCGATAACAGGATTGTTAAGATTGCGAACAATCTAAAATACAGCTTGTTTTTGCCTCCATTTCCAATGGGTTTAGAATTTGTCACGAATCACGATGGCATCTGTATATATTTTATTAACTTTTTGCAAATGTCTGTTCCTGTATAAGGTTTATGGTTTATGGGGGTTTAACGTCCCAAAGCGACTTAGGCTATGAGCGACGCCCTAGTGGAGGGCTCCGGAAATTTTGACCACCCGGGGTTCTTTAACCTCTATAAGGGAAGGTGAAGACAGGACGGTTGAAGTGCGAAGACAGGAGTAGCAACCGTCCTGTCTTCGCCCTTCTACGTCCCGTCCATATGCTATGTTTTTGTTTATAATATTTCTGACCAACTGGCTCCTCAGTATACTCTGTTAAGGGAAGGTGAAACGGTTTTTTTGAGAAGTTGAGGTTCTTCAAGAAGTCGAATCTATGAAGCTTCAAGGGAAAACATGCAGAGTATTTTTTCGCCAGCATTTAAATTAGTGACGCAATCGCCGATTAAAACAGCAGCGATATTTAGGCAGGCTTCTCCTCACTGCGGTAAAGAAGTGCGGAGAAACTCGTGATGACGTCATTGTTGCCAAAATTTCAGGTGTCCGCTACCTTTGCCCACGAGCTGTAGTCAGCCTTCAAACCCCGCCAAACGATGCTACGTGGGCTTCACCGTCAGCGGCGTTGGTTTAATTCCTTCAAACAAGCGTTTATTAGCCGGAAACGCAACGCCACCGTATGTGACGTCATCGTTACGGCCTCCGCCCATCGCTGCGCACTGCAGAGAAGCCTGACCACCACTGCGGATTTATTCTGCGATTAGGTCACCATTTTAATTCCTAGCACAAAAATACTTCGCATACGTTACCTCCAAGTTTCCCACATTCTACCCCTTTAAACTCATCGAATTCTGAAATATCTTCACCTGTCCTTCACGAATCCCGATGCCATCTATGTATTTTTGTTATTAACTTTTTTGCTGATGTATATTCCTCTATAGCCGTTTTCAATAGTGCTAAGAGTGTCGGTAAATTCGTTGTGTTGTTCTCGTTGTTTCGGTTTACACTTCGGCATTTTAAAAAACTTTTAGGCTCTCACGGATGAGTTCAGATTCCAGCAGTTTGTGATGCGTGGAGTCTGAGGTGATGTGACTATTTTGTGCACTTTATATAATAGATATACAGATCGTTATGCTCAAAAGTCGTAGAACCTTATGAGATTGCTTGTTAAGTATCTTGCGACGAAAATACTTGAGACGATTAAGCTCACGATTATTTACGGACTAAAACAATGCTATAGGATTTAATGGTATTAGAGACCAGGCAGATGGTTTCTTGGCGCACACACAGGGAACAAGGAAGGTTAAGCCTCAGGGTACTTGCTTCCACAAGTGGACCTGCATCCGTGTGGGCAAAGACTTCATAATTTTCGGGGGTTGATTGAGGGCCTTCACTCCGAGGAGAAAGGCCCGGTGTGGGAGGAGGAGAGTGTTATGTGGGAAGGGAGTTACATTGGGGAGCGCGAACTTGAAAATATTGTCCAGGCAGGTTGTATGCTAAGGGGATTGACTGGTTGGCCCGCAAAACTGTGATAAAGAAATAGGCTAGCTCAGCAGATAAGAATCCAGAGTTATCTAGCCTGGAGAGATAGCGAACGTCGGCGGGAAAGGCTGAGTTTCCAGCTGTGACAGGTGGCGTGGTATGACTGCATGGGTTGACCTGAAAAACTATAAGGAAATTAAGCAGCATGGCAGAACGAAATATCGGCAGACAAAAAAATAACAGAACAAGAGAAAAGGGGGCTAATGTTTAGAATCCGCGAAAGGAAGGAGAGAGAAGGGATTGTGGGTTCCAGGGGCTTTTTAGAAATCATAGCAGGTGGTGTAGGGCTTGGGGTGAAAGTTGAGCGCTCACTTACCAAAGAGACAGGGCAGAAAGGGAAAAAGGGAATTAAGGGGGAAGGACGTGTCGGTGCGCAGGGGTAGCGTGAAGGAATCGATAAAATGGCGATATGAAGCGCTGGGAAAACCCGTGTAATATTTTTTTCCTTCTGACCGTGTGCGAGGCTTTTTTAAAATATTACTCTTTTGACGGAATGTATACCTGGTCTGCTGCTTAGCTCCTAATCCACTACTTCGCAATCGTTCCTGCGCAACGTAAAAAAAAAGCCGTTGCAGAATAAAAGTTAACAAGATGGTTCCGAGTGTTCCGCGCAAGATTCAGTGATAGCTGTTTACGCGTTCAGTTTTGGGGATATATTCCTGGCGGACAGGTGTAGTGGTCACGTGGTGAATACGGCGGCTGCTGCAAACAGAGCCGCCCGTAGGTTTATGCGACCCAGGTTGACTACATCGCAACCGGTGGGAGCTAGAGCACCCACTGGTTACGCCGACGGCGACGACGGCGGACGACTACGACGCGGAAGCCAGGGAGGGGCGCCTAACAGCTGTCACTGTAAAAGCTTTATTTTCAGAACCTTAATATTTCACGGTTGTCTTCCAAATATTCTTGCAATTGGAACTTGCTGCTTGTTTCCTGGTGATTAGAAGAGTGTAGAATACTTCTGACTGAACTCTTAAAAAATTGAAAGAAAGGTGCGCCTATGTACTCTAAGCGATCGCCGACGACACTGCTTTCGTTGCATAAGCGCCACTGTCACGTGGTCTTCAAATCCGCTAGAAACCTTTCGCAAATTATCTACATCAGCTCAGTTAAGCTTGTTTTATATGTTCACTTCAGAAAGCAGCTAAAATATATAAACAAAATGTTCATTGTTGCAAAAGAAACTAAATAAAAACCTGCACAAACATTTAGAAAGTATACAAGCTGTACCACTCCAGAACATGAAAGAGAAAAAAAACGCTTCTCTTCAAAGAAATTGGATGCTCAATTAACGCAGCTCGACCGCCGTATTGTTCCTGCAACTTCAGTGTAGCGTCAACCTTCTATTAAGGCGACAGCAGCGAGGTCCTGGTAAAAACTCGTTCAAGAGGAGATCAGAGGAAATCCCTGCGAGACCAGTTCCGGAACCGCGTGAAACGGGACATTTGTTCGTTTAGGTTGTTAAGAGAGCAGACCGCATCGGATCTTCGCATGAGGGAAATAGGAAAAGAGTGGCAGAGAAGCTAAAGTAAACTTTAACGATGCAAAGGTTGTGAGGTGAGCTAGCGGATCATGTCTCATAGTTACGGAGAAATCGAAGCGAAAGCGGGAGTAGTGAGCCGGACGTAAACTAAACCCAGTCTAAAAAAACTGCAGAACCGCGCCGAAAACACGGCAAAGTATTTTCTAATTTTGCACCAACGACACACTTTTCATTTCGTCTGTAGAATTTTTCTTCAGCACTATCTTTCTTTTTTCTGTAAAACATTTCTATAGTCTGTAGTATTTTTGTGTTGTAACTACACCCAATGTTGTTACTACAAAAATTTTTATTGCTAATGCAAGTTTCCGGTCAATAACTTTTCGCGAACCAAGGCTTTTCGAATTTCGCGAATTTTTTTGTGAACAGGAATTTTTGCTGTTTTGTTTTTCGAGCGGGAACGTCTCAAGAGCGGCATACTGCTGCCGATAAAACGCAACAAAAACAATAGCCGATAAAGAAAAAAACAAAGAAATCTTTGAACGCAATAAAAGAAAAAGAACCGGTTTTGAGCGGAGTACACAGAGTTTAAAACAAGGATGCAGCCTCAGACTACGGGATCATTAGAAGCCTAATGGACCGATGGGCAGCAATTTACTCGCATTGGTGACGCTTCCTTACAAGCGAGGTTAGGGAAAGAAGAGAGAAAAGGGTGGCCAGGAAGAGAGCTCGAACAAAAGGTTATGGTTGTCCAGTTCACTGCGCTCGCGCTTCCTCTGCTTTTTCTTGTTTGGTGTTTTTGAGTATTGATCGACACGTTGCTGGCCGTAGGGAGTATCGATCCTCAATTCTCCTCAGGCAAGGCGGGATAACATGATCCTCCTACTGATTAGAACCGCAGCGGTGGCCGAGTGGTTGAGCATCCGCCTCGCATGCGGGAGGTGCGGGGTTCGATCCCCAGTGCCGCCGGGTACCCACCGGTGATACAATGGGTACAAGCTTTCCCCTGGTCTGGTGCTCGGCTTATTTAGGATGAAATGCTTGGGAAATGGGTCTTTGACCCCACCTTGAGAAAAAGAAAAATACCCTGTGACATGGCGCTCTTTGGCCATAGCTGCCCTTGCGCCATTAAAATCCATAATCATCATGATGCAGAACAGCAGGGTGCTATTTTCGGAGTGATCTTCGCGCATTCTTTTTCCTCTTATTTCTCTCAGATTTCACTCGATACGCAATTATTGATGTCCTTTTTATCGATGGTGTCATCATCTGCTGACGCCATACACATTTTGTGTTGAAATGTGTGCTGTTTTATATTTTGAGCGTTCTTATCGTGTGCAATGTTAATAAAACATGCATTTGTTTTATTTTATTACTTTGGATTCCGAGTCTATTCAAAGCATTACGAACCACATATCGCCAGTCGAAATTTTTCACGGAGTTCATTAAGAACATACGAAGGTTTTGGGTTCAAGCACGACATTACCACTAATATGTGTTAGCATATCTTCAAACTTCTCTCTAACTTTGGCTAGGTATTGCAGGACAACAGTTTCACCGTGGAAGCATTTGCCATTATAATTTGTCGGAAGACGTCAGCACTTCAATAGTAACGTCGTTATACTGCCACAATCTGATCGCGTCTCTTCAGTGGAGTAAATATACAAGACCATTTCAATGACCCCTAGTTCAGTTTGAAACGCTGTAGTATCGGTATTAAATTAAAGACGTCAATAAAATCAGTTTCACTAGAACTCTAATATCTAAACAATAATTAATGCCCAGCCGTAGGCGAAGAAAACTAAATATATCAAATTTGATACAAAACAAAATATATCCACAAAAACATTGGATAGCCGTCACCTCGCAGGCCCATCAATCTTGATCGGCGCCTTTTGCCTGAAAAGTTTCTTCCACTCGTATTTTCTACATGTTCAAAGATAAATGTTAATGGATTGAATTCTCACGAACCTTCATCGAAGTTTCTGAACACCTTATGGAATCATTGTCTCTGCCGCTTCTTTGCCGCCATTTATATTTTTTTTCCCAATTATTAAACAAAGGAAACGCCCCTGTAAGCAAGTTCCTACTCATGGCAAAGCGAAAGATGGCGCCACGCTTGTGTAATACAATGAAACACATCACAGTAAAATGACATCTAGAGTTTGGCATACGCTTTGAATACCGTGCTTCTTACGGCAAAGGTGCCGGGTTAAGCGCGGCGAGAAATAAGCAACAGATTTCCTTCCGTTACTGCTTGTTGCCTGAAAGGTCATTGCGGGCTAGCTTAAGTTCCACGAAGCTCGAATGGGGTTGTCATGCTACTCTTCGTGTTTAGCGGAATTATATGGAGAACAAAACCAATCACTTCATGCAAATACAGTGAAACCCAACGCACTAATTCTGTAACTAAGAATTCTTGTACGCCGATAAGGCCACAAACGAATATCGGCATTGTCCGTCAGCCACAACAGGAAGTGAGGGTCTAAGTGTTCGAACTAACCCTAGCCTCCTGAAGAAACCGTGCCCATGCAAGTTATGGTTTTTGCCATGTACACTCGTGAGGCCGCACAGTAGTGTCTCAAAAATTATTTCAAAGTGAGCACACCGGTCAGGGGTTGGTGACGTTATGGCCACTCAAAGCCTCGTCCACTTCTGGGAGACCTCATACAACGCAATTCGACTGCGAGTATGGAGGCATGCAGTGAGGGGAATGACAACGCATTTGCGCTGCCTCAGGGTGGCAGAGCATCAGCTACGATAATGCGCTTATCTGTGTGAAGTTGAATGTACTGAAAAATGATAGGCACCAGGAATGAGGGGCCAGCTGCATGTGTAGGTTGCGTAGCCTGAAGGATACCGCGGTCATGCCTTAGGTTCCTGAATGTTTCTTATGAACCGGTGAAAATATTACATTGACAGTAGGGAGTTTTTTCAGGCAAAGCTGTGATCACATCAGTAGTACTGTGTCGGATTCCATGGCAATAAAATGAGGAATGTTATTGCTGCAAGCTTTCTGGCTGTTAAGGCTAATGAAAGCGATAAACCCTCCCGAACTGGCCAGGGCGGCATCTCTGTAAAGAATGTTAGCGTCTGGTCATGGAAAAGATATGCCCGAAGTGGCTATCGGATGAACTGTGTCTTGTGACGAGTAAGCTTGTTATATGTGAACTTAAGTAGTCCCGAAGAGTCGGCTGGGCATGGTACGAAAAGTGGACCGAAGATTTCCGGACTCAGTTCATGTCATTGTGATGTTTAATTCTGTCGAATGTGAAGTTTGGCATATTCTTTGAGCAAATGCATCATAGTGGCCAGAAGGATTATGGGGATGACCTATAAGGTCTCACGGTTGGAGGCTTGAAGACTGAACCATTGGCTTTTAGTAACGCGGTGAAATTGGCTTTGATGACTAAGACGATGTTGGAAGACGGCCCGAACAAGACGTTGAGTTGTATCTGACCGAGCACCGTCAGAGAGATAGGCAACAATGGGTATGAGGCCAGTTGTGTTCGTGGCCCTCCTGCAGACAGTTGATCAGCTGGTAGGCAAGCCTTGCAGGTTCCCGAGTTATCAACGTGAAGGCGCAAAGCAAGGATATGGTACACTTTTCTAAGTTGTTGGCTTGCAATAGTCAGTAAAATGAGGTGACCTTGAAAATGTCGCGTACAATTTCATTTTGCACATAGAAAAAGCATGTCTTAGGGAGCCTGAAGGAGATTTTGTGATGGCAAAAAGTTTAGCTTGCATGGGATATGACTGCACCAGCGCAAGCAGTTGGCGCTCCAAAATTGGGTGTATTCAGCGTGTAGCAGATCGCGCTGTAAAACGCTGGCCGGTTTACAAGTCCGGCCGCCATGCAAAAATAATGTGACTTAAAATGGCAGTTTCTAAAGCACCCACAACCGCTGCATAAAGCACTTTTGTCAGAGGCCTATGTAACGTCATTATTTGTGGACTACGAATACCAGGTAAACGCCGCAGATATTTCGAGAGACCTCCACGCAGATGTCGTCGTTAAGTTCCTCGCGTTAGCACAAAATTATCAGTATTATCAAATTGAAATCCTGCTTTTAGCAGCTACTCACTGCAGAGAACGTTGAACCTTTGTTAGGTACGTGTCAATCCGACTTCACCTCGGTGCATGGTGGCAACGCTTGGTGCCTGGACCAACTAGTACTAACAGCGCGAAGGTTGTGCAGGACAGGGTGTCGGTTGCAGCGAGCAAACGGGTTGGTTGATCTGGTTGCAGATAACAAACATTGCCCTGATTGCATCATTTAAAGATATGGCGACGACTGTTATTTGCGAGCTCGTAATACAGCCTAACAGTTTGCTAGGATATAATGTATGACACTTGAATTTTAAAGCAAACGACAAAGCCCTGAAGCTCAGATTGTGTTACTAATTTTTCACTGTACTTAATTAAGGGCACTGTCGATTACAAAATGAGCTTAACGCTAACGCAATCAAGTGAGCTAGCTCCCTGTTCTCGATTCTGCCTCACTAACGTAACCCAGTAATGAGAGAATGAGGCAGGACTGGGCTTTTGAAAGACCCGAACATGCAAGCTCACTGCACAACGTAGCCAATCAGAGTCGATAAATAGTAATGCGTGAAGAAAAATGTGTTGTGTGACCTTTCCGAACGATTGCGTTGTCGGCATCCTGTTGTGCTTTGAAACTTCAGGCCTCCTATCACAAGGGATGGCGTACCACGTTCGATGCTTCGCCGCTTTCCAAGCCGTCATCGTTAACATGACTGCGGACTATCAACAGAAGCACCGCTTGGAAAAAAAAAAACTTCGCAACTCTCCGCAGTGATGGCCGACGTCGCTTCTGCTAGAAAAAAGAGAGAGAGAGAGAGAGAGCTCGTTAAAAAAAAACAGAGATTTTAGCCAGAATGAATATTCACTGACATACAACTCTGCGTAGCGGAGGGAATTGGAGAGATAAGATGGTAGACGGGTGCGAGAAAAGAGTGCAGTCATTGGAAATTGTTGTAACGCAATAGTTCATTGCATTATCGCTTTTTTGGATGAGACCGAAGTGAAGCTTTCTGTATGTACAGCGGGTTGATCAAGTGTTCGGACAATGTAGAGTTTGTCTAAAACACCAGTAGCGTCTAAATAGGGAAATAAACATATAACTGTACGTCGCTGCTTTCTGTAGCTGGCTAAAGGACCTAATTAGAGTACACTGTAAGTTGAAGGGTGATGGAATGCAGAAAGAATGATGAACAACGCAGATTTACACGTGTAGAGCGCAAAAAGCCAGAGAAACTGAATTTATGGGCTCCACTCAGAGAGACAGGCCACTAATCATCCTCTTCCTCATCTCCTAGGAAAATGTTACCGTAAGTGCTACTATTGCTTTTGCTTTTCTTGCTTCCTACAGAAATAGCGTATAAATACAAAAATAAAAAAGACACACGAGCTTGTCATCGGGGCGAAATCGTCAAGATGATTCCCGTGAAGCTGGGCCAGGAAAATGAACTGCAACAATCTTCACGACGTTGTGGGGTGATTGCACGCCAAGCGTTTTAGACATTGCGCTCGACCGTCTGCGATTTTGTTCAAAAAGGTTCGTAGAAACTTATCGCAACGTGCGTAACCTAAGCCTAAAGTGTTTTCGCCGAAAAAAAAATATTCCCGAGGTGAGGTCAGTTTGAACTTTTCGAAAATGCGTAAAACCAGACACCGCTCGATAATCTATAATAAAATGAAATTTTTAGAAACCATTCCAGATCTTACAGAATTCTGGCTTTTGATGTGATTCAGATCATGTATTTAGTGTAGTATAAATATTGTTTACAATTTAAATATAATGAAACAATCATACTTTCTCGGCATCTTTTTTTTAAACAACTTACTCCCTTAAATTGAGAAAGGACCATCAAGCTTTCCTAGATGCTTATTACCTATAAAAATGGTACAGCTGATGAAATTGAATAATTAGAAGTGGGAACAAATACTGCAGTTGCAGATCAGGGCATTTTGAACCATGAGCAGCCCTTCATTGTGGTCCAAGTAAAATACAAACTATGGCGTATTTAGTAGAACAGTTTATTGCCTTTTATTTCTGAAGTTTTATTCGAGTTTATTTTTGTTCAAAGCGAGAAAAAATTTTTTTTTGAAGTTGAGCACTCGCGCCGCAAGTTGCGTCGTGCCTTAAAGCTGTCGCGCTAAACATACCCAGTAGAAAGCACTTAACACATTCTACCCTCTCTTCCCTCAACAAGCATTAATGCTTGCCCAAAAAATATGGCGGCGGACGTCTGCGTTACAGACAGATGGCAAACAGTCTGCGCAAACGGCTTAGCGGACGACAAATAGTGCGCCGCTAGCGCATGCTGCTCCCGACGAGAGCGGACCGTGGCTAAAGACGTCTACGCACTGCTAGCTGCCGCTAGCGGCTAGGCACGTACAGGACGTCGGAACACATCGGCGAAAGAACGAGACCACTGCCATGGACTCCCCTTCTGCTTTGTACAGGTCCTAATATTATCGCCATGCCTCTATTGCCACGGAGTGCGTAGTCATACCCAGGCCACGAGCTCGAGAGACTCCGTCTAGGCTTAGCCCTTCCTCGGCTTTCCCTAACTTCTTCACCCCCTTTTTTTTTCTGGCGGCAAAGTTGATCTCTGCCTATTCATCCCTGTTTCTCCCCGCCTTCCACAGTTCGAGCCATTAGCGTAATGGCTTGCAGACTTAAATGCGGAAGATTACGCGTTTGTGCTGCCGAGCAGGCGAACGAAACTGCCCCAGCCAGCAATGAGTGAAGCGTGCGTTGGACCCCACTGAAGAAAACAATGGCGGGGAGATGTTAAGCCTTCTTTCCCTTCATTCCATCTGTCTTTCATTATTCCTTCTATGTTCAATGTGACTTCTTCCTCTAACTATCATCCTCAATCCAGCTAGTTCGTGAAAGCCAGGCATGGAAGGAGGTGGCTTTGGTCGCAACACTTTTAAGCAACGTCAGAGGCAAGGCATGGTCCGTGGAGCGGCTCGGTGTTTTTCCTCGCGTCTTGAGTAACTAATCTTTAATAAATAAAGTTGAGGAGTGAAGCGAAGCAGAAGAGTTTAAAGAAGGAATGATGCGCTGTGGGAAGCTGAGCAGAAGACGTAAGCAGCCCTTCAGGCACTTCGGTTCTTCGCTGTAAACTTCTTATGCCGCTCTCATACTAGCAGGGTTATTACCATTCTTTTTGTTCTTCTCTGCTTCGGTTTAACACCGTAGTTATTCGTGTACTGTAGCAGAAGAGTCTTGCCAGAACTTCTGTTCCTTATAATGTCCCTTTTCTTTGTGTGCACTTCCATGGCCACCGACTTAACGGCCGGCCATCAAAACACTTCGGCTGTTCCTGGTTTTTGAACAGAGCCTGTTCGCGGCAAACGCTATCAAAACAGTCGCCATTGTTTTCGCCTTGGGGAACGGATAATTTAGTTTTTTTCGAAGGAGTTGCTTCTCAGTGAAGACTGATTAATATATGTTTTCTGATCTTTTTTTCTTCGCGCATGAGTCAGCCAAGAGATAAAATATGAACCTTCATTGTCCCGTAAACGCTGTTCTCTCGTAATTTGTCCAGTGTCTCCAGAATTATATAACAGAAAGCACAAGCGCCAAAACGAGCTGAAAATACCTAGCCACTTAGCTGGGAGTGAAAGAGAGCAATGCGAGAAACATGCACTCTGCAAAATGACACATCCTGCAGACAAATAGAAGAGTACTGTTCACAGTAATTTCTTCCAAGAACGTTTGGCCCTGAGATATAAAGCCGTTCAGTGAACGCGTCCCTAAATTATGTAACAAAAACCCAGCAGTTGTTATTGTTTTTATAAGCTGAATGCAAGTGCTCTTTTGTGGAGCAATGATCATCATCTGATTTAGTCAGATCCTTATATTTTGACAAGTGCTACGCCAACCACGCTTTTTAGTGCCTGAGGGGGAAATTTAAACCGGAGTAGACACCTTTACAGTTCAGTTGTCATAAACATAGTCAATTCCTTACGCCTGTATTTTCCTAATGACTGCACGGAATTTCCCCCTGATTCGAAAGTGTTGAGTGAGAGCCCTCGTTATCATTGTGATTATTGCTTGTGCGCTTACCTTTGCGGCTCTTATAATTAAAAGATCCGTGTGCTCTGTGGGATAGGCCTGTAAGTGTTGCCCGCGTTTCCGGCGTGGCTTGACACTTGTGCGTGGTGTAGCAACGTGTAGACAAAAACTGATATGCGATGTAAGCAAGATGCGATAGGCAAACTGTCACCGGCTGAGTCGACTGGGGGTGTAAATTAAGGTTAGCGTTCATAAGAAAACATGTAAAGAAAAGTTTTCAGACCAGTTTTGTGATTTCACAGTGACACTACGATATCCTCCCTTTATGATGAAAAATTCATTCGCTTTTAAGTCTACTTATAACCCGAACTGAGGAAGCCTTTTTTTGTCCTCTCTCTCTCCTCCAGTTTTCCTTTTCAATTTATCTTTATTTTTATTTTTTATCTTTAATTTTCATTTCTGTTTATATTTAATTTTCTGTTCTTTATTTTTCGCTTTCTATTATTATTTATTTAATATTTTCTCTTATCTCTTTTAACTTTTTTTTGGTTTGATGGACAGGTGGTGCAGACACTTGTACACGTTTCCTGTGGACAGATCTTTGCGCGCACTTATGAGCCAAGAAGGGCTCTCGCCTTAATCTATCCAAGTACATCCTAGAACAGATTGTGGAACACTTTTCAATATATCAAAGGCGGAGCAATTTAAAAAAAAAAACAGCAGCATGTTCGTGTGGATGTCAGGCCCGGCTGGCAGTACAAGGAGAACGCGCGACCAATAGAGACGCATGTAAGCAAAACTTTCCGAACAATTTTTTCTCCTCTTTCAGGGTCCCCATGGAGGCGCCCATGCTTTAAAATTTGGTGAGTGCATTGAAGAAGAGTGTGAATAAATACGCAAGATTTTTTCGAAGCAATCCATTTATAAATATTTAGCAAATGGGTTTGTGAAGCCGCACATCACCGGAAAAGCTCTCTTGTCCGCTGGGTGTTTCCCTGAATCGCGCAAACTTCTCTCGTATTCCGAAAAATTGCCCCGTGTGGAACATTTCCTTGGAAATGGTGGCGTTTAAATTAGCCAGCCTAGACAGGTTTTCATGGATAAGCACTTATCAGACGCCTTGGTAAGTGAACGAAATATGACCACGCACTGTAGAAGGTGGCCTGCGCAACCGACACCTCGGCTGCCTCCGGCTCCTGCGTCCGCAAATGCCTTTTACTTCTGTAAACACCAGTAAATGGCGTAAACAACAGTAAACAACAATGATGTAAACAACAGTAAATACTACTGTTCGCGGCTAGTTTATCGGGTTGTTTGAGCACTGACTTCAATGTAAAGCCATTTGGGGTGTCGAATTCCAATGACAGTACTTGCGAGAAAACTTGGCGGACGAGGCAGCATGTGCGACTACACGAGGAGTTTGCCCGATTCGGAGAAACACTTGGCAGATAAGAGCGCCTTTTGCGGGTATGTCTGGCTTCACAACACGCATTGATCGTGGTATTTCAAAGCAATAGCATCGAAATGACACAGCAAACTTTGTCTCACTCTTCGAGGCCCTCGCCAACAGTTATGAAATGTCGGCTTTCACGGCTGCCCTCAGAGACTAGAAACTTAGTTTGGAAAGTTTTGCATGAATGTGTTCCTGTGGATCGCACCCTCGACCCGTACCTCCAGCCCGGAATCACTGTTACCCGGAATGTACCATTGTGATAAAATAACACACCTGCTTTGAGATTGCGATGCATACTTCTAAATCAGTTCAAGAATGTTGTTTGTTATTCTTCACGAAGGGCCGACATCATATGGAACGACAACATAAGGAGCACTTTGATTATGCTCTGCTAAAGAGATCAAGGCTTTTGTAAGGCAACATGGCTCCAATGACTGAATTTTATATAATTTAACAAAAACAAACTGTGAGCCAGAGTTGCCTGCTTTGCTTCCTTTGCCTGTACCTTAGTTTTTCCAGTTCCGTTCTTAAAGAACACTACCAACTTGTCTTACTTTCTGTCCTACTTTATTACAAAAGTATTGCAATCACAAGTGCAGCTGACCTCAACGAAATGTGATGGAATATGTTATATTTTCTAATTTGCGGTATCACAACTTAACCTGCAGTACACGAAAAGAGGGATTTTAGAATTCGCGATCATAAGAAAGGGATAGTCGCTCATGCTGTGCATCAGTAAGAACTCTCAGTATTGTTTTCGTGATGGTGTGTTTAATTTTGTTTTTACTTGATGGCGGAAGGTGCAGCAAATTAATAGGCAATTTAAATGATCGATTTCTGAATTCACCGTTTTTCTTATTCCTCGGGTCTCGCGACGAAACGTTCTAGAGATATATGAGTACCCATTACGAAAGTGATTTATTTTATATGTGTCCGTGGAAAATTGCAAGCGAATCAAAATCGTGCCTCTGAAAGTGAGCTAAATAAAGAAGGGCTGTTTGAAAACATGGCCCAATTTTGTCCCTTTTTCCTCTTCATTGTGGCAGCCGTGACCAACCGACGTGCCATTGCGAGCAAGAAAGGTACAGCATGCGGAGTGGTTTGGCGCGGCCAACGCCACAGCAGTAAAAGGGCAGGACGTTATTAATAAAACCGCGGCTGCGGGAAAGACGTCGGAGCCGCTCTGACGTCACAAAGTAGCGGCAGCTGGCTCGTCACTGATTCGTCAAGACAGAACGGCCACTGTTTATGGGGCAAGAGCCGACCTTTCCTTTGCTTCCTCTTTCCCTTTTCCTTATATATTCTCCTTGCTTTCCTACCAGGCAGAAAAATAGGCAGTATTACTGCGGTGGCTTTCTGTTGCGTTCTGCTGTCCGGACTGTTTACTATCACTTATTCCGCCATCTAATATTTTCCTTGCCACTAACCCTTATAAAAATGGTCTAAATACAGTGTGTAGACTTCTTGTAGACTCTATTGCCTTCCTATATATATTAATGTTTCTCTATGCATAGTCTATAGATTGTATATAGACTGAAGTCTACTAAATGTGTATGACCACAAATCTATAGATTTTCTAGACTGTGTTAATAGTGTCTATAGCATTTGTATTGCGTATAAACTGTTCTTTAGGATTTGTCTAAACAGATTCTATAGACTTTATGACATAAGTCTTTAGAAAGTATATAGACTGATAAAGATGTTTCTAAGGAAACCACACTTCCTAAAAAGTCAGCGTGCTTTGTTTTGTCTTTTCTTTGAATGTGGCGTACATGTCCTGTCGGCACTCTTCACATTTGGCTACTGTTCTGCAGAAATTAGGCAGGCTTATTGTTTTTCTTACCTACGTACCTTCAGCAAATGCCTCGAACTGCCGTCGCTGACTTCAAGGTCTCTGTTTATTTTCTTAGGCGTCGGCATCCCATGATCGAGTACATAGGCATGCAAACGAGAATGTTGGGTCTATAAATAATGTGAATAAATGTGAAGTTTTTAGCAGCCTCAATAAAGAACAACAGCGTGCGACGAGCACAGAAGCATTGGAAGTGGTAGGGAATACGCCTGTTTAGGACAGGCGGTGTCCGCAGATCGGGATCACCGTAATGAAATAACTAGCGGTGTAGAGTGACTTTAGCGGCACGCTGAGGTGGTGAATAGTAGTTTACAAACGTGCCTTAAGAGGAGAATGTATAACAGCTTTAGTACGTATAAGTATGGTAAGTGAGAGATATAACAAGTACATGGCTATAGCTATAGTAAGTAAGAGCTGTAGTACATATTGTAAGTATACAGAAGAGTAAATAAGGGCGGTAACAGCTTTATCTAACCACTACTGACCTATGGGAAAAAAATGGAGGCTAACGAAAAGGCATAAACTTAGGGACAGAGCAGTGAGCTACGGAAAAAAAATGATAGCTGTAACGTTTAGAGAAAAGAAGAGGCCAGAGTGCGGACAGGTATCAAACACAGGTTGAGGAGTTGCTAGTGGAAATCAAGAGGAAGAAATGGGCTTGAGCAGGGCACGTGAGCAGATCAGATTGAGATGTTTTCAGGGGTAGGGTGGCTGCAGCTGGCACAGAACCGGGTTAATAGGAGAGGTATAGGAGAGGTCTTTGTCCTCCAGTGGGCGTATCCAGGCTGATGGTGATGATGATTATATGTGACAGGTCTATGTTAGATTACTCTCCTTATCGGGCAAAAACGTGCAGGCTAAAGAAAAGGGTTGAAATAGAATTAAAGACAGCACCGCGGGCTGTGAAAGGAGAATGATGAGTGCAACGTTAAGAAACATGAAACGAGCAGAGCAGGTCTAAGGAAGTCAAGAAGGAATGAGCATCAGCAGGACACGCACTGCAAGATAATCTGTACTCCCTAATAAGAACGGAGTGGATTCAAAGGTGGGGCAAGCGTAGCAGACGTCGTTAGAGGGTCAGGTGGCTTAATGCGATTGGGAAATTTGTGGGATACAGCTGTCCCCCGTCGCCACAGCACAGAATAAGTTGGAAAAATATCGCAGGGGCATATGTGGCATACTGGACTCAGGCTGATGATATGTAAGTTTTCGCCGGCATGTCTTTTGCGAGTTCTGGTGGTTATTGTACCGTTTGCCTACATATAAACATGGCCTGTTTGCTTCCACTACCCGAAATACGAAATGTCGGTATCATGACAACATTTTCGACTTGCCTTCTGGCTGTTCGAGACATCTATTTATTCATTTAAATAACACTGTTAGCCTCGTAAGAGGCTCACGTGCAAAATATACAGCAACATACAAATGTAGGCACAGGAACCTGAAAAACAAATACACAAAAGACACTGCCGTCACAAAACAAGTCAGCATTTCAAGTGCCAAGGTCACAGTACAATCTAGGTAGCCATAATTTGTAAGATAAAAAGGCGCAATGCCAAAATTACACAAGGCAAATTGAGAAACAAAGTTTTTTCTGGAAAATATTCAAACAATAAAAAATTACAGTAATGAAAATGCTATATGTAAGAAACATGATAACGGTCTAGAAGTATTCTCTGATTGCTTGCGGGAAGCAAGAATAATTAAATGTATCACGATGAAATCTAAATTGCGTTAAATGATTAGAATTCATTGTGCGCGTCTTTCTTCTCATTGAAGGTGATAGGTATTTGTCTGCTTCTACTTTAAAGGTTCCATCAAAAGTAAGTGAAGAAACTTCAGGCGTAAGTAACGGGCTCGACTATCGATAGTGGAAAGACAAGCTTGAATAAGGATATCGCTTCGGGAGTCGTTTCTTATGCAGTTATTATAAATACATCGAACTTCCTTACCTTTATACCGCCTCTAGCTTCGCTATTAGTTGTTTTGTTCAAGCTTATGAGCTAGCAGATAATATTATATTTAAGTAAAGCTAGAACCAACCAAGGTTGTGTAAGCCAGTAACTTGGTAGTTTCCGAGGCAGCTAAGATAAATGGTTTGAGGAAGAAAAGCGTGATGAGAGCTTTATACATTACATAAGCGACCTGCTTACTCCACCTTAGGTTGGAAGGCACTACAACACCAATGTATTTATATTCATTCACAGATTGTATTTGTGTTTGATTAATTTGGTGACAGGTTCAGGGGTTCTTTCTTTCTCGCCACTGACACAACTACTGTTTTCTCTAAAGTAATGGTTACCTGCCAGCCTTCATAACCGGCATGCTATATCAGTCAATGCGTTGTTTAAAAAGAAATGGTCCTTGCCGCCCTTAATTTTTTTTAATAAATAATTTTGAGCCACTGAGGCTAGCGTGTTTTGAGATATTTTCCTCCATGTTTCCCATTACTTCGCATAATTTCGCGTGCAAGCGGTGACAGCCGGGGCGAAACTGCTGTCTAGAGCGAAGCGAATGTTGGCCCGGCTTCTGCGTGAATCTCTCGACGCCTTTGGCAGACGAAACGGCGCGTCACTTCGGTATGAGTTTCACACAGATCGTACAGGCCGTGCATGCGGAATATCTTGGAAAGCGCATCTCGTGGCGACAATTCTACAAGATTGCATTATGCAGTAATGCGACAGCCTTTTAATTTCTTTACAAACATTCCCGCTTAGTGGAATCACCAAAAAGTCATTAATATGTTTTAGTTAATTATGTGCCTGAGCTTCAATTATAAACATGCCCGCTTACTAGAATTGCTGAAATGTTCATTAATCTGATTTAGTTAATTGTGGCTTGACGGTGATAATTATTTTCTCACTTTGTGACCCCGTGACTGCAGCGCTTTTGTACAGAGTTTAATTCAACGCAAGAAGAACAAAATTTAAGGATACGTAATGTTTAATCTTGAACACTTTGCATAGCCGTTGCGAAAGGCTATGATGGCAAAACTATTTTCTGAGAGGGGAGGAGGTGGCGGCTGAAATTTAACTTGTGCTTACCAATAGCACGATTGTGCCAGTATTATGAAAGTAATAAGAAATAGAGGAGATCGGAATATGGCACATAAATACGTTCTAAACTAAACCTCACTGATTGCCCGTTTTTCATGATCAGTATGGCGCGTAATAACAAACTACACAGCTGCTTGTATCTGGCCGCTGTTTCTTCGGAATAAAATATTTCGATATGCACCTTAAAACCAGCATGTCACAAATAATTGATTGTGTAACGGTGCTGATATTACTATTCGGAGAGTGAGTAATTACCTACTGAGTACAATTAGGGCTTTTGTGTAGCTCGACATATGCGACGGCTAGTTCATACACACTCTCAAACAAAGCATTGCTTTCACAACTGCAGAGGAACGAAAGAATGTTTCGAGCCGCAGAAAGGAGCAGTGAACGTTGAGGCGATTTCTGTTCTCTCTAGCGAGAAGGTGAATTATTAAACGCAAGGCTTCTCTGATGACGCCGAAATGAGAAATGATTTGCGGTTCATCCCGCCTAATGGAAACCGAGTGATGCCTTAGGAGCGTCGATTTCCTTCAGTCTTAATTGCTCTTTGTGTCACGAGAAAGTGTAGTAGCAGACTTGCACGGTACTCGCGCGCTTACGTAATGAAAATCTCATCTCTTAGCTCTGGAACTTGGATAATTTTTTGTTAACTGCGCGGTACGTGTGTTGATCCGCGCAAATATTTGCTTCGGTTTTTATCGTTGATATTTTAGCGGGCGCTTGGGAAACAGCAGGGATAAGCTGATCAGTTCAGAACTGTGTTCGTTCGAGCATTAAGAGTTGAGAATGTACATTTTTTGCTGCCACATGATTAAGAAAAATTTTTGAGCCTACTTTTGTCTGCTGAGTTCTCTTCGAATTTATTCCCTCGTCATTGGTTGACATAGTGCTAAGGCGAGTGGGCAATCTTTATTACCGATTGATAATGGAACGAACGTGATCTCCTCTAAAGCGTTTTTCGAAGCATGGGAGAATTCACTTATTTTCATTATTTTTGTATTTATTTATTCCGAGCCAACTGCCGTGTCAGAAGACCGAGGAAACATGTGTAGTTATATCACTGCACGTCTGCGTACGTGTTGTAGACATCTACTTTTATTTGCTCCTTTATTATGCTGCAGAAAACCCGTACTTCCTGTCGTTATACCCCATTTACCTTGGATCACTTTCGACACATTGCAAATGCAAAAAGCTTCAGCGCCCAACTTGCTTCACCCACCCATCACGCAGAGACCAAAGCAATGAGCGAATGGCGCACCAGATAAAAACAAATATTTCCAATCAATACGAGCAGTGAACACGCTTCGTTCGTTGAGTCCGAGCTGTTAGGAAAGTAGTGTGAAAAAGCGGGGAACAAAAAAGGCGTTATAAAGGGTAAGCGAGACCAAACAGCACGCGTGCACGCACACCGAGTGTGTCTATTCATCTACGCTGAACGGAAGTTTGATCACGTCGCGAACGCGAGATCATCACGTCTTTCGCTGCATCAGCGCGATCGCGATGATAACTGCGTAGATAGAGTGCGGTCAGAGTTCCCGCTCTGGGGAAAACTATTTGGGAGGGCAGGGAAGACGTCGCCTTGATGGGAGGCCCGTGCATACCTTGCCGCCGACCCCTTTTGAAGAGAAAGCTTAACTACGCTAAGTAAAGCCGCTCTTCGCGTGGCACCAAATTTGACCTCCTTTGACTTTGAACTGAGGAGAATCCACATGACAGCTATGACGTCACTCAGCCGCCGCCGCCGAAACCGAGCGCTCGCTTCTGTTTCTATAGGCCGTCGTCGTGTATTGAATTCATTGGCGTGGACAACGCTCTAGACTCCGATGATGTTGAGGAAAAGAAGGGCGCATAACTGGCTGCCTGGCTTAGTGGACGCCTCAGTCGCGCTTTTTTAACTACGTGGAGGTTGTGAGATAGAGATGTGGGCTGCATGCATTAGCGCTGAGAACGTTGTGGCAGACACGCGGCACTGCAGCGATAGGCTGCAGCGTTCATTGGGTGACCAGCCTCTCGTGATCAACCATAACTGCCACCTGCCAGGATGGCAGGGTGAGCGCGTTGCCTTTCCAGTGACCGGAACGTAATCAACGTTAGAGGCCAAGCCGCATCTACTTACCCGATACACTACAGCTCTCGCTCTCTAACCAGGTTGAGCAGTAGTTTAACCGCAGCTATTTTTTTTTCGAAGGACGCCGCAGTCGATCCTAATCCAGTCTAGATCTAAGAAAGCACGTAGGGTGCATCTTCCGGGGCCGCAATCACTCCTCCTGCGCGAAGGCTTAACCAAACATTCCGATGTGGTTTCCAGGGGCCGGCAGGACAGTAGGAATCTGAGAAAATCCCATATCGTCACGCTGGCTTCAGAAGCCTACTTTTAGTATTTGCTCGGGGGTTTTATTTGGAGCATCGAAACGTAATTTCGGTTGAGCACGTAGACAGGAAACACGGTAAAGCGGACAGATACTGTCTGGAAGAGTGTCAAGTTAGTTCAGGGAACACTTCCAGACGTTTGCGCACTGGGTGACCCTCTGAAAGCGGTCGTGTATCTGAACGACCGTGATATCGCCAAAGGACGGAATTTTTTTTTTACCAGAGCTGAATCGGAGAGCAGTTTCACATATATGCCTATAACGTCATCCGGTCTGGCTTAAATGTGCACTTCTTCGGAATTTTTTGGCAGCGCAGACGGGTGTGTAGTGTCTGTTTCCTCTATTCGTACCGTCTTCCTCTTGGCGGTGACTTGTGGAGAAAGTCGTCAGTGTGAGGCGCGACACGATCGCGAAGAAGCTCCCTTTAAGTAAACGCACCGATTCAAAATATCTGGCTTGACTGGCTTTTAAAGTTTTGGTACCCGTACATGGGGCCGCACTGAACTTTAATATAGTGTATAACATGGCTCTTCAGCAGAAAATGAACACCGCCTAGACACCACCGTCTGTAATTTTTCGCCGCAAATAAAAGCAACCTAACGCGTGCCTGAAAAAGAGATTTTATATAACCAAGAATGTTTAAACAGTTTATGCATGGGACCTTTGTAGATATCGCTCAACAGTACCGTTGCTAAATCTCAGAATGACGCTGCGAATGTAGGCATTCTGAAAAAAAAATGACATTCATGATTTCAATTTGACTTACCAGGATGTAAAGGCTTGTCGCAAATTAAGGCTTCTAATGTGTGCTAGCTATCACTGTTATCTTTTTTAATATATTTATTCAACTGGCATGTCCTCCGTTCGCCGCTCGCGAAGCCTGAACTGTCCCTCTTTTTTATCCCCTTTCTTATGCACCGCCGGTTTGCCGTTTCTTCCTCTTTTTCTATGCTGGTTATCAATCATGTGCACCTACGTCACCATGCGGTATGAAGCAACCAGCCACACTAGGAGTAGGAATGTATAGTTAAGAATAAGAAACGAACCCAAACGTTCGAAATCACCGAGAGCCACCAAACAGCTAAAGTGAGGAAATCGCAACAACGTTAGTATTCGAGATGTCACCGTGGCATCTGAGACGTGTGCGTGGCACCTCCTTTCTACGTGCCCTTCTATTGGCTGGGCATAAAAAATTATAAAAAACCCTGCAAAGAAGTTAACACCAAAAGCATGATAGGTGCGTCGGCAGAGTATTACGTAACAATAGTTAGTAGTGCCGAAAATACATTCACAATTCGAAGCATGATTTCTTTTTTCGGAATGTGGCGGTAGTCTGCGCTTACAAAAAATTTCTTTAGACAGTCTATAGACTGTGTACAAACTTCTGTCGATAGTCTATAGACTATCTATCGACAAGCCCCAGAGAACAGTCAATAGGCAGTACAAATCCTATAGACAGTCTATAGACATTGTATAGATATATGATCATACACTTTTATTAGACTTCTGTCTATACACAGTCTGTAAGCTACGAATGGAAAAAAAATAAATATCTATAAGAAGCCAATAGAGTCTATGCGAAGTCTATCGACTGTCTACAGACCGTTTTTATAAGGGTGAGAACGAAACTTTGTTTCCGCGAAGCCCGGAACGGTTGCGAGGAAAGCAAAAATAAACAGTTCCTCGCAGAAATGATGTGATCTGCCTTCCATCGGAGTGGGGCTTGTTTTCGTCTTTTTCTAGGTGATGATGGAAGGAGAAGGAAAAAAAATTCTTCAGCAGGAAAAAGGTAGCGTTATAGGCCATTGCCCGTTTCCTTATTTTAACCCTTTCGCTTCCTGGTTGAGGAACAAAGGAGGCTAATTTAGGGGACGAGGCGGTGAATAGAGTAGGAAAAAAAGGCGGTAAAAGCGTTAGGCAACGGTGGCCCTCATAAAAGGCAGGAAAGGTTGGGAAGGCAAGAATACCAGAAGAACGTTCGGATCTGTGTCTACTGAGAGGGAAGAGCGAAGGAGGTGAACGGTAAGTTACGGGATTTAGCTCACATGAACGTCCCTATTTGGCCTCTTGGCGCACCTGATGTCGTCTCATTGCTTTTCTTTTTTTAGCGGGTGTGTGTCCTTTTCGAACACGGCAGGAAAGTGCGATAACGAAGAATGAAGGGCTAGCTCCTTTTCAATTAGATTGTCTCGCCATTGTGCGGGGAGAAAAAGCGTCACTTTGGCTCCGGAGAGCACTAATTCACTGAGAGGCATGGCGCGTGAAAAGAGCGCAGTTCTTTGAAAGGCTTCTACTGAGAGTAACACGTGGGGTCCGACTCTTTGTGGGTTGAGATCTCTGCGAGGTATGCACCTAAAAAAAATGTAAACAAAGGTAAACAATGATACACGGAATACCGACGTTAGGATGCCGATTAACATCATTCATTTGCGGAAGCGTAAATAATAATATGAAGTTGTTGCGACGATAAACCAAAGAGGGCCATTTTGCTTTATATCGTTGAAGAAGTAGCGAAAATTATCAGAAACATATGCGTTACCTCCCGCATGTTTGGCAATGCCTTGTAATTACATTGCTCAACTACAACCCTTTAGAGGCGTGGCAAAAAAAACTTTGGAAGAACTATTAATTTTCTTATTTTTATTCTTGGACTTTTAGCCAGTGCCTTCCTTTTCCTTTTTTCGGGGACTAGCCTTTATTCCACGGCCATTGCAATGCTCGCATCAAGAGGCTGAACAAATATATTCACACCTGACACGGACTAGGCGCTAACAGGCCACACGACACGTAGAAACTGTCAAATAAAATTACGCCTGTTTTGCGAACTGCTGTGCAATATATATTCCATCATACTATTCATTGCTTCCAAAAAAGAGATATCTTAAATGGTGCACTTGTAGTTATTCGACAATTTCTTGTGTGTACGAACAAATGGTCATGAACTCATGAACAAGTGTATCATTGAAGGTTACATTATCGCTGGAGATAGCTTTGGTACCTACCATCAGTAGGGAGGACCGTTTTTATGCCATTAAAGACGCGTCTACTTTTCTCTTTAGCCACAACTTTCGCGAACACGGCTGCAGTTGTAGTAGCTTTTCACAAGTCTAAAACGGTGCACCACCTGTCGACACTGCTGCCAAAGAAAAGGCAGCCGACACCGGTGGCCAAGGCGGCAGTTACGTTCTCGCATCATCTCTGGTTTTGTAGCCACGTCATGTATCGCATGAGCTACGCAGTTCAGCTCATGGAAGCAATACTTGTGGGCGAGATATCAGCTGTCCCGGCTTTCCTATCTACTTTGAGTAGTGACAGGGTGTACGCTGATGACACCGACTACGCCACTTGTGTGATTATTACTGACATCGGCATTGTTCTAGGCGCCGTTTTACACCGCAGTGCAATGTTATAGTGATAGCTGCATATGGGAATTTCATTATAGACTACTAGCTTCGCGTTTGTATCGCGTAATTGTAAACGTCCGCATTCACACGTTTTCGAGGCTGTTCGAAAAGTCGGCGCTAGAGAGAAAAACAGAGAGCTGAGCCGACTCTGCCGATAAGAGGACGCGACTAATGGATCAGAAGATGTCATTTCTCAAAGTATTGAACTGATAGCGCCGCGACATACTTAGGGAATGTATTATATAGATTCTAAATTATTTTCCGCCGCTAACTGGGGACTTTGATTTACTTAACTGTAGACATGAGGAATGTAGACCTACTTGTGTCTGCAGTGAGAGCGGTAAAAGCGATGAAACTGACACAAATCCACGCCTGCTAGATAATGGGAGATAAGAGGGAGAGCACAGCGTAGCGCTGAGTGGTGTGACGCCATGGTGATAATAGCGGCGTGTGGCGCGCATACGTCGGCTCTGCTCACTAACTTATCCTGCGGCAAGAACTCTTTATAGCCTAACCAGTGCGGTGATGAGGCCGGACTTATGCAGGCCCGACCTGTGTTGGCCCTAACGTTACTGCTCTGATGTGTGGGTAAGTTTAAAGTTGTGGAGGGCGTAAATATTTTTACTTCCTTATTTGGGTGAACACTGATTAGTACCATCTTTCTTATTTTAAAGTTTTTCCTGCGCCGTGTGCTGAAAGCAGTGTGAAGTAGGTCGTTGCATAGCTGCTACGCTGTCAGGAAAACAATGGGGATATTTTGCCATATCCAAAAGACGAAAAGTGTTGTGTGTACCAATCATTGAAAAACAAAATAAAGATGATAAAACTTTATGATGGTGCAAGTAATTAGTAGCAATTTGCGCTAATTTGTTTACGGGCTAACTTCTTATTGCGATATAAAAAAGGAAAAAACTTTTTTCAGCCGTCGACAATATTGAGAAAAAGAAAACTGCGCACAGTCTACGGCCCAAAAAGACTGCCATTAAGATCGCTGCAGCAGCGTGCAGCCTGTTAAATAAAGCAGGGGAATAGAAGAAAGACGAAGAAAACACGAAATATAGTGCCGTGAAAGCGAAACAAAGACAGGTAATGGACTAAGTATGAATAATGAGAGGCCATAGATCGCGAACCAAGGCAGCCATAGGCAGCGAAACCGAATCGCGAAGTGACGTCCAGGAGAGAATCGCCCGATCTTTCCGGGATCCACTTTGCGGCGGAAAGGAATGGCTGCAAACGACAAAGAAGTAACCTTCCATTATGAGGACCGTCATAGCCCACTTTTTGTGTGGGCTGACGCTTATTTCTAGCGCTCTTTGCTTTTTCTCTGCCTTCCTTCACTTTCTTTGTGGCCACTCACTTTCTATTATTTTCATGTTTCTCAGAGAGCCGGCCTGCCGAAATTTTATTGTGCTTTCCCTGCCGCAGCGACTGGCTACTTTTCTTGTCGTCTTTCTTTGTTTTTGAAGTACTTCCTGTTTTTTGCGAGGCACTTCTCATCGCCTGCTCACCATCAGCCACGCGTAGGTGTCCTATCAGGTACCGGTGTTTGTTGACCATGTCTCAATGGTCTTAAATGTTCTCTTTATATACCCATTCATGGCTACCCATGGTTTTTGTACACGCTTACTTGTCTCAGCAGCTCGTATTTTACACTATGTTATTCGCACAAGCCTTGATTAATGCAAACTCAGCCGCTAAATTCCATTTTCTGATTCTTTGTGCCTCCCTGACCAGAACAGAATGACCGCTTCTGCCAGGAATTTCTGGTCTGTCTACGGCGAGTTAATAAGAAATTCCTCCCCTTGCCTCCTCTGCTGTTCAGTTTTTTTTTCTTTCTGGCCTTTTTTGTGTATCTTTGCGGCGGCTATTCAGCCACCTAGTGAGCACCTTCATCTTATATATATCCTTCTTTCCCCTCCCCTTATATCGACCGCTCATGCAGGGCAAGCGTCTTCGAGCGTGGTAGATGACGCTGCTGTTGTTGTTGATAAATGATCCTTGCCGTGTTGTGCATTCAGCGATCTCCGCATGCGTGTTTTTTATTTTTTCGCGCATATTTCGTTTTTATTTCTTGGCCTGCTGCCGGTACACACAGAAACAGCAAGTGTTGTCGCTGCTTTACCATACGTATTTATTCCTATATTCCACACAATTTCGGCAGTTTTAATTTCTTACGCACTTGCTTCGCAGTCGCATGGTCAGATTCGCAGCACAAGAAGACGAACTTCTGCACGTGTTTGCAGATCGGACCGAAAAGAGGTTTTTCTGTTGTCAGTGTTCTGTACAACTGGCCTTCCTTGCTCTTGTGGGGAAGTGGGGCTCTCAGGTTATATTGGAAGGAAGGCACTAATTTGGGGTTGTTGGTTGTACATTTTATGGGAATAACGAGCCACACGAGGGGAAAAAAAAACACCTGTGTGTTCTGTGTCCGCCGTCTCAGTTGTTGTTTCGTTGTGTAGCGCGTTATTCCCATCAGACTGTATTGAAAGTCGGTGGATTCCTTTTCCATCATATATCCTCACCCACTTTGAGGTTTTGTAGAGGGTGTCTCGACAAATATATACTAAGAACGCCTGGTGCCACTGGCTTCCCTTTTTTGCTGTCTTCACCGCGTTTTTCGTGTCTTGGCCACAGCACTGGGTAATAATTGTTTTTCAGTTTGCCACATTGAACTATTCCAGAGCACGATAGAACAAAGACAGAACTTTGCAGCAGCAAAATACAATTTCTCTTACTTCAGACCCGAAAGATCTCTTCAAATATGAATTGTGTTGCTGAAATAATTATACGACCAATCACGAATCGAAGACTTGCGCCAATACAGGACGCTCTGTTGATTAATCCGCACAATTTTGAAAAATGTGACGAGCATAATTTCGCTCCTTTTCGCATGCTTTTCTGCTTAGAAAATCGGAACCTTGTCACCCTCAAGTTCGGTGGCAGTGTGCACGTGACGGGTCCGGCTAGCTAAATATTCATTCAGTGTGAAAGCACATTTAAACGTTACGGGCCCTAAGTAGCAAAATGTCAAGTTCTGATCCGTGTAGCGTTTTTCCCGAATGTCTCCTAACACAAGCAGCACAGGTAATTGGCGCAATATTGGAAAGGGATGGTTTCACATTGGTCATTTGTAGGACCACCATTTGCCAATATATTTTCAATGTTGGACATATTACCTATGCTGCTTCGGAAGTCATGGATGGCGAAGAAATTGCGCCCCCTCGGCAGTTAGTGGAATTCACAAGGCCCACCGCTGCATGCCTTCCACGCAAGCAGCACAGGCAATCGGCCAAAACTGGAAACATATTGCAAAGGCGGGTGCTACAAAGAACCAGAGTGTTGCTAGAGCGTTTTCGCCGCAGTTTCTCTCTCATGCATGCTCTTTACTGAAACAAAATGGCACGTCATCTGTTTCAAACACATTAATTTAGTATTCTCTTGCAGCGTTCGTGTGATGTAGAAAACAGAGGGCTTTCTTTCTGGCTTCTGACTACAGCCTTCTTCAGGTTGCATTTTCTGTCCAGACAATACAAAAGAGCCTTAGGAAAAAAAATCTTTACCTGAGCCGAAGACAGCTTTAGCACCAACTTATTTTCTAGCTTTCTATGCCCTTCAACATGGGTTGGCCTCAAAGAGGGTTTTTATGTTGCTTCATTTTTTCCTGCAACAACTTCCTTTTTGGAAGCGACGTTGAACGCCGTTATTTAAATGTAAAAAATTATTCTTTATTTGTCTCAAAAAGTGAAAGTGCCTTGGAAGAAATTCTGTCTTCATAAAATCCTGGTTCTGCACATGCTGTCTACTATATTGCTTTGCTATAGTGCCAAACTTCCTCTGCGCGTAGTTCATCGCGTATGCATACTTTGATCTTTTAATGAATTCCATCTGAATTTTCTAGCATTTTCCTCTTTCAACCCTGGTGATTGCGTAGCCTCTTGCCATTTCTGGGTTTGAGGAGGAGCGGGATGAAGTACCTTCTGGCTATTTCTTTATTTGCTCCAGGAAGCCTCTTACTATTTGTGCAGTGCCAGGAGGGCGGTATTTGCTGCTCAACATCCTTTCTCTATCTGACTGTTCCTCATTTTTCGTTTTACCGTAGTTTCTATAGAAGTGCTGCCATCACGAAAAAGACGGAAAATTCTTTCCCTCACGCTCCTGCACCAGCACACATTTGTCTACTTTCCGAATGCAGTACCAGCGCCCAACACATCTCCTTGCACTTTTCGTGGCCTCCGTACTTTTGCCTCTTGGCAATGCAAGGAGCCAAAGCAAACACACGTGTATGCACGGAAAAAGAGGCAGTAGGTATTCCTCTCGTTTACTGCTCGAGGTGCGCTACTTTAGCACACGCCATCTCATTTTCTCTAAGCTCTTATTTCAGGGACACTGTGTGGGAGCCTGTCTGTTTCCTTCCGACATCTCAAATGCTTCTTCCCGCAATATATACAGTCGTGCTCTCTTCGGCGAAAGCAGACACATTCCACACGAGTGGTACCACCCACTTTTCACGGTCCATCCGGAGCACTCGTTTAGTTGCTGCTCCTGGGAGATTTTCTCTTTTTTTGTTCCTTTTATCTTCGCATGTGCTCGCTACACATCGACTTGCGACGTTACTTTCTTTTCGCAGCCGGCGTCTACTGGTAGAGCAGCATACTGAAACTCTTAACCTTTTACTTTGTCAAATGAGTTCTCTGATGAGACGTGTTTTTCCTAGTTGTAATGAACCAGGCTGCGCTCCTGAACTCTTCGTTGCCCAAACGCCTGACAGCATCCTCGTACAATGAAGCAGCTTCGTGATGCCGCCGTCATTCCTACTCCGAATTCTTTTTCATAGCGCCCACAATCTTAGACTAAAAAATAACATGTGCTAGCTACTCCTAACGAATGCGCTTAGCAGATTGCAGTGGACTTTCTGAAATACCTAGTGAAAATGGCATGTGTCATCTGATGCTGTTGCTCAATTTAAAGCATTCCTTCATGCTGAGTCCGAGCGACTAGAGGAATGCAGTAGGCTACCAATAAAAGCATTACCAACTCACCGTATCGCAACGGTGGCCTAGTGGTCTGATCATCCGCCTCGCATGCGGGAGGTGCGGGGGTGCAATCCCCAGCGTCGCCGGTTACACACCGGTGATACAGTGGGCACAAAATTTCTCCTGGCCTGTTGTTCGGCTTATTTAGGGTGAAAATGTTTGGAAATTGTGTCTTTGACCCCACCTTGAGTAGAAGAAAAATACCTTGTGCCATGGCGCTCTTTGGAAACAGATGCCCTTGCGCCATAAAAATCAACCATCATCATCGTTACTATCTCACCTCCTTTCGCCAAACCCTACTCTTTCCCGCAGTGTTCTTGGTTAGTTCCCTCTAAATTGCGCCCGCTATCCCTATTTTCCCGAGGAGCTCCCTTGTTTAAACCACCGCCGAATTGCTCAGCAACGGCCTCTTCTCTCGGCCATATCTCCTTAACCATGCCCTTCCTCTTCTTCTCATTCTCTCCCTCCAATGCCGAGTCACGTCTCCAGTGGAGCTGGCGGCAGCAGCTGTGACCCTTCACGCCTACACAAACTGGGAAAGTAGGCGCCCTCTTGATTTATGTCCCTAATTTGCAAGCGGCACCATCCGCCCATACCACTGCCTTACCCCTCTTCCCAGGCACGCCGACATACCCATCTTCCAGAATGGCGTTTTCCCTACGCTCGAGCGTCTCGTTAAAAAAAAAAAAACCATTGGGTGTTTTCTTTTCGGAACTTTTAATTTCAGCCTGTCAGCCGTTCCTTTCAGCTTTGTTTACCAGCCTCGCTGCACCGTTATTGCCTTGTATTCCGAGCCTAGACTTTTTTATTCTGTTTTGTAATGAAGCCGCATCTTTTTCTTTCATTCTACTCCTTCTATGGGCATGATTATTCCCTGGGCAGATTAGTTCTATGATTTTTTTTTAACTCTATTGCGTTGTTGTTCGCGAAGAACATAATTTGGGGTACATAAACTCTCGAGAAACAAGGCGTGTACCACTTGGTCTGAAATTATGTTATCGGCTAGCCCACTGCAATGAAAACATTTCAGTAGCTTTGAACGTTCTTTCTTTTCCTTTATCGCTTGCAACACTCAAGTGCCCCCAGTACAACCTCGTCTGTAGTTGTTACAGAGGTTGTTGGTAGTTTTTTCAGCTTTCCGCTTCTTTATATTTCTTTTTCATAGTGCGAACTAGTGCGGACTTAAAATGGTGCTCCGCGGCGGTCTACACAAAGTAGATGTGTTAACAAAATCAGAATCGTTTTTTTCTCTTCTTTCTCCTTTATGCAGCTTGCAGTTGTGAAGAAAAAGTATCAAATAAATTACCTACTTAGACATCACATAAAACCTCAGAATAGAGGCTGAGGATGTCTGCACTAGAGATGCCGGACCTATCAAGTGTGTTGAACACTGTCATCAAAATTTGGCATTGCCTTAACATAAAACTTGGTCGCCTGCGGAAGCCAATGTGACAGCGTCTGCTGGGAAGCACTGTAAAACAGAAGCTTGCGCTTGCGACTGGACTATGGCCGCCTTATAGCACCAGATAGAGGAAATTGGCAAGTCATCGTCGTCAAGCTTAAAGCACTTATGCAGTCAAAACTCCTTTGTCATTGTTAATTGCGTGCATTGTTAATCGCCTGCTTATCTCGACTGTGTTGCTTACGTGACTAAGAACTGCAAGAAGAAATGTTTGCAGAAATGTGTTGCAGCTGATCCTCGCACAGTGTTGCTTAGCTTCTAGAACCTGCCATGTTCAACAATTTTTCATCCTTTAACAATATTTTAGTGGGTGGCGACCAGATGCGGTAACGCGGAAATGCTGAAGCCAATCTGTTTTCCCCTGGAGAGCGTGCCTATACGGAAATAAGAAGCTCTTAGTAGGAAAGAAAAGAAACGCTTCATACATTCTTTTCTTCGTGTGTGGAATGCCAGATGCTATGAGCATTGTAGCTGAAGACTCGACCTTTATTTAGGCAACTTCGTCTTGCAGCGCACAGCGGAAATCTAGTAGCTGGGCGCTCTTACATTTTGCGATAATCGATATATATATGTACCGCGGGCACTGTCAAGCCTCAATTTTATTCTCATATTCTCAATACCCAAGCGGCGTAGCCGCTAAGCCACCCTCGAGGGCTGGTTATTTTCGAGGAAGTAATGTTGGGCTGGATGGCAGGTTGTGCGTCAGAGGCTGGCTGAGCCCTGTAACCTTGCTTACGAATGTTTGAAGGGGAAGGTATATAATAGATGTAGGTTCGGAATATTTATCTAAGGAGAAGAAACTAGAGGGAAATGAAAAGACGATCAGCTTAACTTCGATTAGAACTTAACCTGAGTCTAATATCGTCTCCGGACATGCCGACGTCGCAGGAAAGCAAACTCATGAGCCAACCAGGCTAGAGACATGCTTTCGCCTGTTTACTTGGTTTAGCTACGTTGAAAAGCTTACCACTTTTTTAATTACATCGATGAGGGTAGTGTGGGTCCGACCACAAAAGTTTTGTCACAGTCTACCCACCTGCCTTACTAAAGAACGAAAGTTGAGGTCAGAAAAAAGAGGAAAGAAATTCATGATGTCCGCAAACGAATGTGAGCCGGAGTATGCAAGATGACCTACTTTATGACCTATAGGATTAAGTGCAAGAAACCAAGAGATATCAGCATAGTCTGTGTGGTTGAATTGTACAGCAATGCAGGCGTTTTATACCTGATTGATCTCAGACAAGAAACGGTTAATTAACTCTGAATGCTAATCCACTTTAAGCACGTTATTTCGTGGCGCAAGAATATACTGCGAAATTGAACACAAATATAATCGATTACATGGCCGGTTTTCAAGTTTTCTGAATCGGGCTTGTGGTTCCAAATATGGAGTGCAAAAAACGTGGTTTTTGAACATTGTTGCGTAGGCTCTCTAGCTTTGCACATTTATAAAATCACGTCCTTGCTCGTGGTACTGTCGCTGAAACAGCGTTAACTTCTCCTTTCTAAACACAAGCTGCGTCTGTATTTGCTGCAACAGAGATGTTTGCTGCACCAATTTAGTAATGTGCAATGCGATGAAGCAAACTTAACGAGCATTCAAAGGCGGATTTTCAACGTCGATATTTTGAACCACAATGCTTATTCAGAAATTTTCGCAATATGAATGTGTCGCCTAAAACCGAAAGATAAAAAGTTCAATAAATTTTAATTAATTAATCACTTCTCTTTGAAGCTGTCTCGCATGCAGAATGTACGTCATGCTACGCGACCTACCTGCAGAGACTACATTGATGTATCACTCATAGGATTCAGTATTAAAATCTGAAAAAACTGAACCTTGTTTATGTACAGGTACTTCTTGCTATATACATTATGTCAAAAGTCTGACTGAAGATCCAGTCGAAATAGCCGACCTAAAATTTTCTCCTTTCCCAACAGCGCGTAGTATTTTGCGAGGCCGACTTCTCATAACACCGTAACTTCATGGCATAACCACAGGCTTTTCTGTGCCGTTTCAAATTCTCCCCTCGTCGTAACAGAACCGGTCACGACACGACGAAAACAACAGGATACAACAAAAAAGTCGTCGTTACTGCACGTGAGCAAATGTTTTGTTGTAAACTTCAACCTGCTGATCGCTCTGTTTCGGCTGCGGAAATCTCAATACTGCAAAAATCAAGAAGGCAGGCAAGAATAACAGCAATTAAGCGCACTTCTCTAATGTGACAATATACGGCAGATTCTAATCCCAAGCACTTTGCGATCTCGTAGTAGTCGTTCTCTTTGAATCACGTCATCACTGTGCAGGCTTGCGTGACAAACGGTTAGCGATGACGTAGTTGATGGTTCACATGATTAGATCTCATGATTGTGGCCTACTGATTGGTAGGTTTGTTTACTGTTTAATGTGGTTCACATCCCAGGGTGACTCAGGCTATGAAGTACGCTGTAGTTGTGGGCTCCGGATAATTTGGACCACTTGGAGTTTTTTAACGTGCATTGACATCGCAGAGTACATGGGCCTCTAGAATTGTGCCTCCATTGAAATTCGACCCCGTGACTAGGATCGAACCCACTCCTTTTGGCTCCGCAGCCAAGCACCATAACCACTGATCCACCACCCTTTAAACCATGTACACACGAACGTGACCTGGTCACAGAACATGCCCTGCAGTATTTAGTTCACTCGAAACGACAGAGAGAAAGCTATTAATAAGGAGAATCGGAGGACTCTTAACGACTCACGCGTGAGCTAGTAACAAACACGTGGCGCCCTTGTGCCTTCTTATCTGCTTTCTCGTGTGTGTGTATCATTAACAAGCTCCCACTTCTCCAACTGCCACAACTGGATATAATAAATCTGCCGTCCAGTGGCACAGTGCGGGTAACAAGGTAAGCTTTGTGCATCGATAGCATTACATGGAAGTGCGCGCACAACACTCGAGCCTTTGCTCCTTGAATTCACAAAAGCTTTTTTTCCTGCTACCATCGCACAAAATAGCGCTATTTTTTTATAATACCAACCTGAATGTAGGAACAGCACAGCCATGCTCGACTTCCTTCTGTCAGTGTCCACACAGCCTACAATGTATCCTGCAGCGGTCGTCTTCTACAAGCAGACAATCGAAAATGATGGGTCTCTCCCACGGGGCGAAATATGCATTGACTACAACTATACTTCTATACTACTCTTCTTAAGGGGCCCATAACGCTGGTATTAAGTTCGGAGCAGCCTAACAACGGAGCGAAACACAGCAGATAGACAACGAATAAAGGTCATAGTCATGCGTTTGCTCCACAAAAGAAGACTGTTTTGACTTAGTCTGCTTCTTCAAAAAAGAATCCTTTGACTCTTTTCATACCTGGGGTCGGGGGAACTCTAGTCTAGCCACTCGGTTTGCAGCCTCGCGATATCTACTACCTTGCGCGAAAGCTATGCCAGAGAGCAGATATTTATGTGTTCAGAGAAGTACCTAGGAAAAAATTGGACAATCGTTAAGCCCCACGTACAAAGACCTCTCACGCTACAGTACACATGGACATCGTTGATAGAATAAAAGCGCGCACTGCGAAGCCGTGACTTTGGTCTTGAAAGCAGACTCTTGTTCTCCGGCAAAGCTCTTTGGCTCGAGAGACACCACTCTGGACACAGAGCTCCGCAAGCTTCCCCGAAGACCAACCTTCGCGCAGTGTCAGCCATCGCCATCGAAAAAACGGCGAGACCAGAAGAGGGAATTGAAATAGACTCAACCCTGGATTCTCCAGCCCTGCGTCGCTTGCCTATTCTTTGGCTGTGTTTTCTTACATGTGAGGCCATTGTACCGCGTCCGGGTCGCCGGAGAGAGCCAGTCGATCTGGTTCGTATTTCTGGTCTTATTGAAAATCGATTGTGTTTGTACGGCATACCTTTTCCTTCTCATTTCTTTTTTTTTTGTTGACTAGCAGTCAGACGGCGGATAACAGAAGTGGTGGCGAGAGGAGAAGCTTTGAGAGTTCTAAGAGAGAGGGCGGGCTAGATGGCAAGAGAATAAGACGACTTGGCTTCGGGACTGCGTGAAGCGGTCGCCCCCATATCTCAGGAGAACAGTACAACGAAAGTGAGAGGAGATCAATCCCATAATTTTTCTTGCGTGTTCGTCCAGCCGCCTAGCGTTCGCTGTGCCCGATAATGCTCTCAGCTGATGAGATTCAGTTAGGAGTTACACGATAAACCGGTCAATCGAAGAACAAATTCATTCCTCCTAACACTGTAAAGTTCGTTGACATCAACCTTACGCTGACGGAAATATGAGCCTTATTGAATTATGATTTTAATTCCTTCTCTCAAAAGCGCGTGTTGGTATAAATGGTGTAGTCTTTATAAAAAGTTTTGGCATCATTTTTATAACTTCCCGATGCCTTTTCTGTTCTTTTACGGCCTCAAAATAACTGCTTTTTATGCAAAAAAAAATTAGTTGAGAAGATGCTTGCGCTATGACACAGATGTAGATGGTGTTTCTTTTTCTTCTAACATAACAGAGCCTCTATTATTAACGTCTGAGCATTCATTGAGCACACATCCGTGACTGGAGTTGACATGATATTGGGTCGCAGCGTGAACAAATACAGAAAACGAGCTCCTCAGATAAACTTTCTCGTAAAACCCTAACCAGTAACAGGGAAACCCACCACAATGAGCAAAAGTGAAATTTCAGGGAGTTGGTATGTATCCATTGTGTAGGAACAGCGCTAGAGCGGTGGGACATACACAAAACAAGAGCTAACAACGAAATTCTTTGAAGGAAGGAAATGCAGATATATGCAGCGAAAGCCAACAGTGAAACACAATAGAATGCAAACAATGCAAATGTGCGCCGTTCAACAAAAAGGCAGTAGTGCATTTACGTCCTAAGAGCAAGGTGACACGTAAAATTATGGAAGCATTTTACATACACAATCACGGCTTAAACTGCGTCAGCAATCCTTACGTCACAATAAATCAAGGAAATCGCTTATCTTGCCTACCACTCACGCAGATGCCATCTTTCTTGCTGCCCTTTCAAATGTATTCGTTTTCTCGCTGATTCGTGTATTTCACTGTATATAAGTACATTTTTTGTCAAAAGTAGCCGGACAACAGTGGTTTCTTTCTTAGCCGCGTAGCAAAGCGCCTAAGGCAGCCCTTCAAGCTCCGAATGTGTGTAAAGTAAGGTGAATCCTTGTTTTCACCTTTGGACACTTTTCAGTTTTTAGAATTGCGGTAAAGGGTCCGTTACACGGTTCAGAAGCAAAAACATGTTGCTCGGTTAATTTTGGCAAAGCAGTGCCTTCCCATCCTTCAATAAACTAAGTTGCTATTCAGTGCTTGCCTTGTCTACGTCTCGCAGCTTTTAAGCTGTTCCTCTACAATGATAACAAATCACGCTAGGATTGTTACTCAGTGGCTTGATATAAGTGAGTGCAAGCAGAAAAATGATCACAAACACAAAAACGAACACAAGCCATTGTGTCTTTATATTGAGACTATCGAGACCAAAAAGGGGAAACAACGATTTTTGAAAGTCAAGTAGAGAGCCTGAAGGGTCGTAACACGCCCAGTGCACCAGTCTGTGCCGCAGGCGTGAAATCAAACGCGAATAAGAAAACTCCAATATCAGCATTAAAAAAGAAACTGTATATTAGACATTCATGAGAAAATACAGTCTCGGCTAGTCAACACCGCTCAAATACAATCGTCGCGTCTTCAATGTGAAAAGAATTTGCCCTAATACTTAGCTTCCTCGCTTTAACATAATCTTAATTCACTGTTAGATTTGAAACTCTCTTGTTCGCGTTTCTTCTGACACTGATAGTATGAAGCCTATAAAATGTTAGCACAAGCACATGGGCTGTAAGGATGGATGTAGCGGGAATGTGGATGAATTGGTACGACCTGAGGTTTTTTTACGTGCCCCGACATCACATTTTTTCACAGGCATATCTTGCGTTTAGCCTCCATCAAAATACGCACTTGGGATTAGCAGACGAGCGCCACCTTCTATTGGCCACGGCGGAGAGTCTGAAAAGAATAATCACGTAGTAAATGCACGGCGTTGAAATATATCACCTCTTTCTCCAACTTACGCAGCTCAGACTGGTATACTACGGTAAAATGTGTTTCATCCAATAATGTTTTTAGTGTTTGCCGTAAAGCCGTTTATTCAATTTTCAGTCGGTATTTCAACATCATGATTAGTGGCCTTCCCAAAAATTCAAATGCACTTGGAAGCTAGCTCCCTACTCGGTTTACGAGATGACAAGCACTAGAGTAGCGACAACCGGCATGTCAATATCCTTGCGGGTGCTTTCTTCTTAACTGGTCCTCGAAAGGGGTTCGTAAACTTTAGTAAACGTAAACGTTCGTAAAGGTTCGTCAACCATAAAAAAACAACGCTTCAGCTGGAGAGAAGCACTGAGCTTGTGGATACCAAGGTTGTTGGATCGAAACTGATTACCATTACTAAAATACGTCATGGCCAGCGGTAAGCTTGCTTTTCTGGTAAGTGTTCGTGCTAGCCACTTGCTTAGAATAATAAGAAGATGTTGAGAGATATCTGTCTTCTGGTCGCTATGGATATCTTGAGCTAGTCATACGAGGAATGTCATTAGGTCTCTCGCTCAAGGGAAGCCATCCCAGAGTAGTGGCGTCTCTCAAACTCCATGTGATCAATGCTATTAGACGCTCCTCTCTCTGAAATAGTCAAGTGCGTCTCATTTATTCCGGTGCTGTGGCCTCTCATATGTCTTTCCAAGGGTTAAAAGCTAGAAGGCAGTCGCATTGCCTTCTGTGGAAACAAGCTCTCAATATATTTTATATCCCCCAATTTTTGGAAGTCACATCAGGTCGTGTCTGTGCAGCACGAATCCGCTGCCTTCATACTACCAGTTTTATGGTCGACGAAGATCACTCAGCCTCTAAGTCGGAATCCTCATGAGCGCTAACAAGCTTCGTTTGTCCGCAGGAAAGCTCGGCGGTTCAAGAGTTACGAGATGCCGAAACCCAGCAGTATGACAGAAAGCTGGCGCGGGCAATCAGGAAGTAACCATTGGGAAGTTCTACCATATCCTTAAAAAACAAAATCGACACTGGAGGAGATTGCTGATTGCAAGCTCAGTGAATATAGGGAGGACTTAAAAAGAGTGCAAGCATTCCATCGCACTTGTATTCAATCTCTTTATGATTGAAGAAAAGGATTCAATCTTCACGCTAGGAGACATTCAACAATCAGTTAACAAATACACTTGCTGTGCTGTCACTTGCGGAGTTGTTAGCAGATCTTTATTAGTCTTTCCTTCTCGTTGTTCCGACAGAAAATAGGCTACCCACCACGCGCAACGCGTGATATCTGCATTTGCAAAATCGCCGTGTCCCCTCTCTTAAATGCACCAGCTTGAACTAAAGTTCATCCAGTAGTGAACAAAAAGCCTTTACTGGAGGCGCCCGGTGTACTTATTCTCTATGACACAATCAGGTTGTCTTATTTAATTGGTTACCGGCCTCAAGCGCACACATTATCTGTCCCACTCGAACGTCCCTGTTAGGTTGTCATTTATTGAATTTGTTCGCTCCCGGTCGTGACACCTTCACACGGCGCCGCGGAAGGAGATTGCAGCTCAGGAGTGTGCCATTCGACGAACGAAGCTGCTGCCGTCAGTTCTGTAACTCAAAACATAGTCCAGAAAAAGTTTCCGTGGGCTGTGCAGGAACGCACTGAATACTTTTTTTGATGACTGCCAGGCCACTTCGACCGTATTTATTACTCAAGACGGGAGATACAAGGCCCGGCGCCCTGAATAGGACACGACATTTGTAGTAGTCGGGACCAGAGACACTTCATTGTGCCTCAACAGTGTCCTCTTGACCGTAAGAATAACCGGTTTGTTGCCCTGCACGGGGGGAAAGGAGTGAGGGTATAAAGAGATTTATTTATTTATTTATTTATTTATTTATTTATTTATTTATTTATTTATCAATACCGCCAATCCGTGTTTAAGGGATATTTACAGAAGTGGATTCTGGCCGCAGGCAAACAGTCGACCAGGCATAAACACAATTTCAAGTATGCAAAAAGTACAGTGAAGATTATGGGGACCATAAGAATAGGCATTGGAAAAGGCAGTACAAAGATAACCCTTAAGTAATCGTCACCTTTTCCCTCCATAAATTATTGCGAGAAATACAGTATAAATACATGGAATATACAAATACATGAAAAAACAAATACATAAAAAAAGCCCCAGAAATGTTATGAAAAGTAAATAAAAATCACAGTTTTTTTTCCTGATAATGCGCGTTTACCAGCTAGCGTCAAAAAGTTCTCAGTAGTTGGCTGTACAATCACTGAATCATCAAGAGAGTTCCACTCGCGAACAGCTCGCGGAAAAAAAATGAGAACATAACGGTATTATCTGCGCCGAAATATTCTTGTATGGTGAGTTCATTTTTGTGACGCGCTTCCATGGAAGTGTTCAAGGTAATGTATGTAGCAAATCAACGTTAAGTTTTTTCTGTCAAATCATGTACAGAAACTTCAGACGGTGAAGCGTCGCACGACTAGCTAGCGTGTCAAGCCCAGTCTGAGATAGCATCAGCGTCGGAGAATCGGTGCGTCTATATCTGTTGCAGATGAAGCGCGCACTTTTTCGCTGCAATCTCAATCGTAGCTACGTTATCTTGCGTGTACGGGAAACTGGCGACTTTTGCGTACTGTACTATTGGGCGAATGATAGTAGTATACGCCAAAAGCTTGGCTTCTTACGTAGAATACCGCAGCGCTCGTTTCAGAAACATGAGGAGAAAACGTGAAGGAGAAAAGAGAGTAGTAGGAAATTGAAATCAATATGCGAAGTCACCGCGTACGGTGCACTCACAAGCTATCGTGCAGGCCAGAAGTCTTCAAGAAGCGGAGCAGACGCTACACTCGTGACCAAGTTAGCGTCAAAATCATAAAGAACAATCCAACACTTATAGCAGAAGAAAGAACTAAGGTCAGCGCCTGAATGTTGACAGCTTCAATTTACATCAGAACATGGAAAAATTCGCAGGAGCAGAACGCCGAGAATGGTGTGGAAACGAGGCCGATCCAGTATTTTTTATTCTGAAGCAACTCCAATGAGCTGTGTAACTTCACATTCACTTGAATGTTAGAGACGATAGTACTTGCATATTTCTTTTGGCGTTCCTTAACCGAGTGAGCGAATGTGACCGGCTACAAATAACCAAGTGACCGGCTTCTTGAATACCGCAACCATTATTTTGGCAATCAGGCATAGTCAAACATGTCCTGTACCCATGCTACAAAAATAACTTTTTTTTAATGATTCCAATAAGGACATCGAGAAGTACTAGTCATACTCACACGGGACTGCTCCTCGCCCTTTACCACTGCGAAAAAGTTAGTTTTAAAACCCTAATACAGAAGCAAAGCAATGTTCAAAGACAGTTCGCATTTCCAGCTAAATGCATTTTGTTGCCTCCCAGTATTGTATGATGTCAGAGGCGTCATTCATGCTCAACGCTACACCGTTTCGGGCGACAAAAGATTTTACGGCGCCCTTCGAAACTCTTTCGATTGAAAAACGCTTGTGCCAGAAGTCAGCCAGTCGAGCAGAGGGGATTTAGTGCGATACCGTCTGTCACGGGACCATGGAAACACACCGGTGGAGCTCAAGAAAGAAAAAAAAACGCTCTTGTTGCCGTGCATTTACTACGCAACCGGCGTCAAAGCTGCTTGCGATGCTTGCGATGCGATTCACTCTTTCGACTGTCGCTGTTTTGAATACAAAGGTGATAACCATTCGTGCTTTGAACTGGGCATGCCATAAGTTTCAGTAACCACGACAATGTCAAGAACAGTGCCTCTGCCATTAAACAAGGCACAGTAAGCGAGCACTTAGATGCGCCTAGCTGCCATGCAGCTTTCTGCAACAGACAGCACACAGCGATCACACTGCGAGCATCCCTCTTTAGAACGAGTACCAACGTTCGGTGAGTGTGGATCAACACCCCTTACGTTTCCTTTCTAGGTCTTCTACCTGTACCTATTTTACGAACGGCCGAAAGAAATGCTGATTAACTTCAATATCCATAAAAAGGACAGAACTCCTGAGAGCGCTTAGGACCGAGCAGATAGGATGAACCTCATTGGCTTCTGAACTACCCTCCATTTTATGCAACTTGATATTCTATGTTTATTCTAATGTCAATGGTTTCTCTTTTGTTTGCTGCTTCCTACAACAGCCATGAGGTGTGGAGAAAAGTTCATAATTTTTCTTTATGCTTCTTAACGGAGCGGTCTACGGCAGTCAGAATGAACCAAATAAACACCACTCAGTCCAATATTCTGCGACATCAGTATAACCTGCCATTTCAGAGTTTAGTTCCTTGTAGTGAACTATCTTCGACATTGTAAAGAGAAAGGGCTGACATTCAGTGTAGTTTATGAAACAGTTTATCATATTGTTAACCAAAGGCTCGCAAATGATTCTCAGAGTAGTCACAAACGTCATGTATATGTTTATAGCAACATTCATAGCCGGCTGAAGCGGTGAACTAATGTGCTTGCTTAAAGTACAGAACCTTGAATTAACTTCAAAAATTTTCCCAAGCATTATCCTAAAATTGTTTCTAGCAGTTCCGGGAAGACACAGAAATGGTTACCATTCAAGCAAATATACTTGCGAAATTATCCAAAGAACCGCAGTCATAATGAGCTAGCTTGTATAGAAACACCCTTCATTTCATATCATTAAATATCTTATGGTTTCATTGCAAACATTTTATTTTCGGAGGGGGAGAGGGAGGACTCATGGTCACATATCTCTAATTTGCCCGCATTGGCAGTGGATGTAGATTGCCACATTTGATTTCTTGCGGTATTTTTCTTTAAATGCACTCCAAACATACGAACATCAAACAAAATAAAAGTTGCCAGCAGACGCAGTATAAAGCCCTCAATAATTAAGTGTCCAAAGCACATGGATATTTAAATATCGGTGCTTAAAGGTTGCGATGCAACTTAGCCGAGTAAAGAGCCACTAGCGAGCAAGACAAGTCCGCATGAAGCATGCACCACAAAACCAGAGTGGTAACTGTCTACTTGGCCGTAAGACAGGCAAGTGCATATTTGCTGCCAACTAGGAGGCTCCAGCTGTGGTTTTGTTGAACAAAACAGTACTGCGTCGAAGTGCACCGTAAAGATTACAGCGATAGCTGCTATGTGAACATTACCCTGCTTTCAGGTCGACCTTTCAGCGTAGTCATCCTCGGGCGACCGCGCGACCACCGGACAAGAACCCACGTGACCATGGATAAAGAGGGCTAATGGCGAGTGGAACCTCGGACTCGTGACATGGTGTGTAAACGAGAAGTGATGGGGAAGTAACGATTACAATCGAAAGCATAGCATGGACCGTAGGCTGAACGTCCGGAGCGTACGCAACAAGAGCGTACTACCGATTCCGGAAGGCTCGCGAAGAGGCCGGTCCCAGAAGCAGCGTAAAAGCAAGAGTATTGACGTCAAAAACCTTGTAGCGTGGGATCAAAACGTTGTTCGCGTTGCCATAGAATAATCGAACTTTCATTTTTGCTTTATGTTGCTGCAGAAAAATATTGGCGGTGGTTTAGCTGTGGTTAAACCTGGAGGAGTGTAGCGATAGCTACAGCTGGCCGAGTGGAACTTGCTCAGCTGAATTGCAAACTCAGTCTTTCGCCGCTACGTTTCGCTGGGCGTTCCTTCTTCATCTTCGTCACACTTGACATGGCGCATGCGCACAGCTTTTGCAGCTCGGTTTCGCCGGCGCGCCGCGCCACCGGCAGCAGCAGCTGCTCTGCACCCCATGGCTGGTCACGTGACTACGTGGCGATGGCGGCGCCGCCACTGCCACGTGCCGCCACCACAGTCACGTGCCACAGCCACGCTGAAAGCTCTAAATGCTACCGTAATGTAGCTATTGCTACAAAACAATGCCAGTCGTGCCTCAATGCGCTCCGTGTCCAAACCTAGCCGCCCTGCATGAAGATAATGCTTTCATGGAAAAGCCTCTTGCACATGTTTATAACGTTTCTGGTCATACTTGCACAGAGCGAAACAACAAATATAGAGCTTTACTCGCAGAGTGTCGCGCTCAGTCTTGTGATGTCCAGTATTTACTCTAACGCGCATGATTCGAAAAACATTTTGACCCTGTACTATCAAAGATCAAAAGCGATTTTTCTTAGGGCAGTCATTCTGGGCAAGCGCAATTAGTTTTTCTTTACGAGTGCATGACTTGGCTGCACTGCGCATAGAATTTCTCGTTTCCAACTCCTTATCATCGTCATCACTCACACAGCGTCCATCTCGGTACAAAGGCTTCTTCAAATCATTCAGATAATCTGGTACCAGCTGCGGCTATCTTACAGGGCAAGTTTTATTCTCATCTGCCACCAAGACATTCAACCCTCCCTTGGAAACCTTCGCCTTCCTTGTGAACTCGCTGTTTTACCGTACGATGCCGGCCATTTCTTTTTCCCAATATGTGGGTGGGTGGCCTGTGTACTTCCAAATTTCCGGTTCTGTCTTTACTGCCGTAGAAAAGGTGTTAGGGGAGGCGGGTGACCGACATTGAACGTTACCTTGCCTGAGAGGAACGACGTAATTACAACTGAAACGCACACACTAATAGATAATACTCTATGAAAACACATCAACTACTGCACTTCAAACCAGTCGGATAGAAATAAAAAATTTTGAAAGGAAAACCGGGATCACTTGTTGTCATGGAGCTATGATGATGTGGTAGAAAATTCACGGTTCAGTGAGGCGAACGATGTTACGCTCACTGAGTGTTGACGACTGATGTCTGACCTGTGCCGGTGGAGCCGTGTTCAAATCTGCAGCTTATCGGCATGGACGTTCCGGAAGCGGACGCATCAGCAAACGCAACTCAGCCGTAGCCACAGGTAGAGGGTCTAAGGAGACTGAAGAAGCGGTACAAGCATCAGGTAAGCGTTGATTTGAGCATTGCGCCAACAGTCACCCCATCGACGCTCTGAATGCGGCGTCAGCTTTTAAACCTTGTTACGATCTTCCTTTCGCTTCCTGCTCACATTTTCAGCAATCGGGCGGGACGGGACATTCGAGGCCCCTTCGTTGTTAAGTACAAACAGAACATACTACGTCTTCCTCTCCCGCCGCGATAGTTTGATTACTTTTCGGCTGCCAGCCCAGTGTAGCTGGACCGAATTCAGCCATAGGGAATTTGTTTCTCTGGAGGTGAAATGCAGAAACACCCGTATGCTGAGCAATATCATTCGATGGTTATGAAGTTCAGATGGTTAAAATTAATCCGGAGCCCTCCACTGCAGCATCCCTCATAACACATGTGCTACTTCGAGGAGTATAAGCCCGCATGCCATGCAGCCCCCTACACTTCTATACCATACGTTACATAAAATACCACGTGATACCATAGTCTACAGTGCCATGCGACACCATACCGTAGCCCAAAATACTATACCTGTTATACAATACTACACAATACCATACCATATCTCACCAAACCAAACAATACCCTACAATACCATAACATACATACTGTCACGTAGTGGTGAATGCAGTCTGGCGTGCAGAAAGAGTGCGAAAAGGGTTTCCAAAGGAGGCTATTTATCAGGCTGACTTGGGCCACAAAGAACTGAATGACTCGGCGGCGGCGTAGCAACAAGCGTGCTCGGCGGTCGTCGACCAGAATGCCCGCAGCTCTTGACCGTGCTCAATTTCAAGCTCAATGCGAACTTTCGAGATACGTCGTGCAAAGCTACCACAACGTTCTGAACAACGTAGAATCGACTCCACCTGTATGCGATCAATATAGAAAAATCTGGTCGCGTCTGGCAAACAAAGCGATGAAGCCACGTGCCGGCAGCTTTGAAGACTGAACAAACAAGCAGTACACAGATTCGCGGCAATAGCATACCATACCACAGCATACGGTACTATTCCACATTATACGATGCTATGCAATGCCATGCCATGCGAAGCTCAACCGACGCGGAGTGCCTTTTGAGGCCATGCCGTGCGGCTGCTAAGGCCGACGACGCGGCACCAAAGCCCGGCTTCAGCGGCTGAATTTCGATGCTCGTGAAGTGGTAAGACGCCTGCGCTTTCTGCGATGTCAGTGCAGGTAACAGACTGCAGTATAAACGAAATGAACCCGCATTCCACCTCTAAGGATTCTCTGATATCCTATGTTTAAGCTCGTTTAACCCAACTTACCACTTCCACCCACCATGCCACATCATACCACAGCACGCACGTCGGTGTCGTTAGAGAAATGGCCACTGATAATGCAGTTTGGTACTAGAGAATTTTTCCCTGTGTATAGCATGATAATGCCTAAGCTTATGTTGTTCGCTTTCCCTGCACCACTGAAGATTGTAAAAAGTTAGATTATTAGAAAGCCCGTATATCATATCTTGCTTTATTACCTGGACCTCCGAAAAGGTCTTTTCACCCATTGTTTAGTGATTCTTTTCGTAAAGTGCAAGAAATGCCAAAAACATTGACCTAGGTGACTTGAAGGTTGGTATCGAGAGCAATATATAGAGACATACGTATGCAAACGCTTGTTTATAATTTTTTTGCCTTAGAAACAAACTAATGATAGTGTTTTCCAAAATAGAGAGACATAGTCTTTGAAAGCTCTGTAAAGGCGAACTTAAGCCGCTGTTGACAATGTGCATTTCTGAGCTTTTGCTGGGTATCACACCGGCAAACAGGCGTCTTTCCTCTTCTCCATTAGTATTCTTTCCCGAAAGGATGAACTTGATTCAAAAGAATTTTAGCAAACTCCAAGAAAAGAAATATTTTTTACTGCGCAAGGAAGGCGTGTGCGTGGCACTCAAAATGAACTGAGCTTCAGAATATCAAAGAAAATATCTGTGCCCCGTTAGCACTCGCGCCGCGTGTAATATTTCCCTTTTTTACCCCCAACTGACCCAAAGAAATCGACAGTGTTTACTTTTTGTGTCTTCAGTTTTCCCACGTGTCGATTGATACAAGATACGACCGCCATAAAAGTAAACATTGAGCTTATGAAGCTATTTCTAACGCAAGCTCTCTCAGAACAAACGAAAAGCCTTTTTACTGCGCTTTACTTAGTAACGGAGCTTCCGAACCAAAGCCCGTATTGCGAGCGCCATAACTACGAGCTCTAAGAGCAAGGCGAAGCTGGCGAAACACGGGCTTGGAAACGCTCGGTAAACAGTCAGGAAAGCGTCTTAGTGAGCCCAAGGTTGAATGCACCGCCTCAACACTTGTGATCACGCTTTGTCCAGGGCGCGAAACCGCAGAGCAGCAAACGACGCCTATTACCCCGGCATCCCCCCCCCCCCCCCCTTATTTAAAATTGGATTTAATGCGGTGGCGATAAGGGTCCCTGTTGAGCGGCAACCTCAGCGTCATCAGCGTTGGCGTTTCGAAAAAAGCTGACGGCCCTTCTTCAACTTCCACAGTTACACACACACGGAGAGTTTTGTTCAATGATTTCTTGTCACGAGGTTGTTTTTATTTGTATGAAAACCGATCCCTTATGTGATTCCCCTACTGGGAAATTTAAGGTAATAAGTCGAACGAAAACTGAACTGATACAAAGTCCACTCCACAGTACCATTGTCTTTAGAATGGATATTTTTGTGTTCTTGATAAAATCATAAAATTATTTATTGCAGACTTGACGCAAAAATACGGCCTCCAATTTTCTGACGTGCGAGTCATGTGCATATCTCTGGCAATAATATTACCAATGTTTTCGAGTTATTTCAGGTGCTATGGCGTGAAAAGGCTATTGAATTTATACTGAATATTTGCTGTTTGTTTCTTATGTACACGTGATACGCAGAAATATGACAAGTTTGTGACCCATCATTCTGAGCAGTGTCGGGCGTGATCAAGTAATAAATATTGGTTCAGTTTAAACGAAAGATTGGCTTTCGATATTTTGATGGGCCCTGTCCATATCCATTTCTAATGCATTTATAGTGCGGTGTTCTGGACGGCCTATGTTCGCTAAGGAATAAATTACGTACGAATTCCTCATTATCATAGTGAATTTTTTGACTAATGTATATAGCTGCAACCGCCGATGTTATCTACAATTTCTTCAATCACGTAATTTTTGACGTCTGTTCGCAGTATGAAGGAGCCAAGCATTTTTTCATTAGTCTGTACTATTCGAGCGCTAAGGTTAAAAAATGCTCGAATATGAACGAAACTTTTCAGCCCTGCTTGGCACAGTTAAGCGCTATGAGAAAACATGCATGCCTAAAATCATTCTTTGTGTCTGACGACCATTTCTGAGTTAGCTGGTGCATGACACAGAGCACTAATGCTGAGAAATTGACGGGAACATGAAGACAGGCTCGGAGCACTGACGCCTAAATGTCGCGTGACGCGACTTAAACGACAAAGATGTCACACCGCAAATGCCTACAGAAAGCGACGTCAGCAAACTGGACGGGTTCCGACAAACGTAATATACTTTGCTTACGTTATATACCCCCCCCCCCCCCCCCCCCCTCAGAAAAGATACATAACATTGCTCGGTGCTGTAGTTCTGGCGCAAATTGACTGTGGGGCCTCAAATTGCCACACAGTTGCAGGACATGTCGCGTTCGAATCTGAAGGCGAACAGGGGAACTTGAAATTACTAGTCGCAGCTGACGTCAGACATCGGTGACGAGTTGAACTGTAGGCAACAATTGCATGGGCATCGAAGGGAGCCATTCGGCCTGGTGAGTCAGGGCCTTTTCCCTGGCTTGTTCATGCCTGGAGGCGCCCAAGACACGCATGCCGGTTTAATGCTATGATTTTCGCCACGTGTATTGTAAGTGGTGGTTGCCTTCCTGCTAGAAGTTGCGATAAATGAAATCACGACAGGGCAGAAGGAGTTATGTCTGTTTCCCGATACGTGATTTACAGCACTAGATTGCTCCACGGCAGCTAAAAATGTCTGGCAAATATGCATATGAGGAGTGCAATTTGTTAGAATTGAAGTATACTTTGGACTATTTCATTTCATATTTACGAAAGTGCAAATTTAACTCAAAGACAACATAAAATTCGATTTCCCGAAACGCTATTTCGCGCAGTAGATTATTCTACATCAACTTGAAATGTGTTGAAAATATATTTATGAGGGCTGCCTATTTGTTAAAATTCAAGTAAACTCTTCAGGAAGTAATTTAAAATTTGCGAATATACAGTTTTAACAAGATGCTAAAACCACATGTATATTTCTTCAAATACTTGAAACGTGCACGAAGCACGCTTTAGGGGCAGTGTTTTTGACAAATTTTATTTATGTTTTTGACAAATTTTAATTTGTCAAAAACACGTCACCCATAGCATGCTTCTGGCACGTGTCAAGTACGTGAAGGAATATACACATGGTATTAGTATCTTCTTAAGAAAAAGCATGAAATTTCATACACGTATTCCCTGCATTTTTTGTGCGTTCATGCATTAGAAATGCGTTTAAAATACATTATAAATATCCCGCCGTATATTCCACACATATTAAGTTCCCCTAAGAGAATCATTCTGTGTAGTAGCAGTTGGTGTAATCTCTTTTTTGCTTTGAATGGATAGCTAAATAATTGATAAAATTAACCAAGCTTTCTACGTCCTTTTCAACAACTATGAATTCCAGCGTTTTCTAGCGCCGTGGAAAAGGTCCGTCCAGGGTTGTCCAAAAAATGCCTTTTTAACATAGCCCTGTTTTCAGAGAGGAGGTGGCAAGCATTGCCCGCAAAATTCTTACAAATTCTTTGCGGCAACTCCCATGTCCAGATGTTCGCCAGTCTACAACGTGCACTACCAGAATTGTAGATTTTGATTTTCTCTTTGTTGGGATCTTCGGTTCGTCCCCAAGTATTAGCGTGCATATTAACTTTTGCGATCATTTTCCAGAATGGTAAGTTTAACATGGTTACTTTAGACACCCACGCTTATGCATTGATTAGAAGCCTGGTATACCTCGAAATTTGTTTCCGCCTCTTAACTTCTGAACTTCTGACCTCTGCTCTCTCTGCGCTATGCATTTGTCAAGATTCTCATTTCTCTACGCGTGAAACGATTTTTGAGAGTGCTAACGCCAGAATGTCTTACGTTGTGACACATTCGATTAACGTTGAAGCCTCTTCCATGTCGCCATGAACCCGTCGGAAACTTTTTTAATGCAGTCCATAAATGTTTCTTCCTAATGCACTTCTTGCAGCCGCCGCGGTGTCTGAGTGGTTATGGCTCTCGGTTGCCGACCTGAACGATGCGGGTTCGATCTCGGCCGCGGAAATCGAATTTCGATGGAGGAGAAATTCTAGAGGCCCGTGTACTGTGCGATGTCAGTGCACGTCAAAGAACCCGAGACAGTCTAAATTTCCAGCGCTCTTCGCTACGGCCTTCCCAATAACCTTAGTCGCTCATGAACGATGAACCATAACGTATAGACTTTTTAAAGACAAATCCTGTTCACTAGTCTGTAGAGAAAATAAATCTCACTGACAGTCTATAGACAGCCTATAGATTTACGACCATACATTTTACGTGGACTTTAGCCTGTAGAAATTTTTGTCGGAATAGACAAAAATAAATATCCATAGGAAGGAAATACAATATGAGAGAAGTCTATGAAAGTCTGTTGACCATTTTGACAACGGGTAGCTCCAAATGCTCGCACTGTGTTCACTTTCTGCCCACCAGGGATCGCCATGGTTGGCCTTCAAGCGAAGTAAGAGGAACTGCACGACGTGTGGTCTCGTTGTGAGTTATTCCATTCGCATGTTCTTTGCACGTTCAAGTTTAATACAAAGTTTAAGCGTATGCTGATATATATAAATGGCTTAAAAATGTTGACCGCAAGAAACGAAATCCTGACGAAGTCGAAGGCGACATGCAAGAGTAAATCAGAACGGAGACCTTTACACTCCTATTGTGCTTAAGTGCACCGCGAATAGCATCCATAAGCTTATTTCCACTTTTGTGCAAACTAATGCAATGTCCAAGAAAACACAGCCACGAAATAAAAACAGGTTTAGTCCACGCCTTCATTTTACCGGCAAAATGCCAGACGAATGCTGATGAGACGGTAAATTTACGTGGCACTACTTCTTTCTTCTGATGAGATCATTCTTTCTCCCGCGTTAAGCAAGTAGGTTGCCGCACTTCTATTCATCAGAGGCTCTCAGCCGTAGTAAAAAATAAACACGAAATCAGGAAGCACTTCCTTGGTTCCGCGCTCTCTAGATAGTTACCAACGAGACCCTCACTTTCTGCTGAAAATATCTTGCACTGCAGCCATCTTTCCGACTGTTTGTATATTTATTTCTTCTAAAGAGACAAAATTCACGAAAATATAACTAGAAGAGAGTGACCGGGACCCTCGAAACTGGCAGAGAAGAACCTTGCGAAGTGCACTGCCTACTAGAACACGTAAGCGGTGCAATGCTGCGGTAAAAGCAAGACATCGACCGCCTCCGGTGGTACGGAGTTCGGAGAGAACCGCAGCCTGTGGAAAATCTATTTGCACTGCAGCTGCAGTGTTCGCATTGCACAGCAAACACGTGAGTCTGATTGTGAACCACACTGGGATTGCAAGAACAGGCGAGCACACAGACGACCAAATACAAAACAGAAGGAGGGACTAAACTCTGAGCGGCAGAAAACACTAGGAAACGCTTGCTCAGCCAGGGAGTGGAGCGCAAACTCAGGCAAATTCCTCCAGCAAAGAAACTGAATTCGCAAACACATGTATGTGACATCAAACGAATGCCACTATGAGAACAACTGGAGAACGAAGGGAAAAAGAAAGCAACACATCTGGTAATAAATAATCAGATATAGGAAAACAGGCAGCGGAAGGAACTGCTCAGGATTCTCTGGCGCAAGCAAGTTTCTTTCCCTAGAGCGCTTTTAATTTACAGAGGAGCATTCCAATGGGTAGTACAAGCGACTTTTTCTACTTTTTATAGTATCTTTTACATCGAGCCAATATATCTTGTTTGCATAAATATAAAAATTAAGTACAATAAGACTATAATCAATATCCACAAAGAATGTCTGGACTGCCAGTATATTAAACAAATACAACAGATCGAAATCAAGTGTTTCACAAGAATTTCGTCTGCTCAAGAATGCCCAGATGACACGACCCATCTAAAATGTTGAATGAAGAGATTGTTGATACCTCAACGTCATTTCAATCATCTCTTTAGAAGGCATTCCTTCATTTTTCGTAATATATGCAAAAGGAGGGGTGAGGCAAAGGTATGAGTTGTTCTATTAATTTCGAGGCTAACAGCCTAATGCTGCTTCCGCACTGACCCAAGAAAGCGGCGGCGTGTTTGCTTAGATATATAATCGGGTTCGTGAGCTGGCATATTTCATTATTTTATTTTTTTTTCTTCCCTACGTGACAGGTAGTGGTCAAGTACTCAGCCGACGATGGTATTTCGGCACTGAAATACATGTAAGAGATGAAGCAAATCTGTAGGACATAAAGCTTCACCGCTAATATTCATCCATTCTAAAAGACAGACAAGAGTGATACTTCTTTTTGAATACTATGGCAGCTTTTGTGGTATTAATCTGAAAAGACTAAAAATACAACGTAACAATCAGGATCCTGAAATGCGACAAATAGGCATTCCCGAAACAGTCTATCGTTTAAGTCAAATATATAATATGAGCTTGTGCTTTCACCCACTCGCAGCGCTACAAAGAAGGCAAAGCCATGCTCACTGCTAATAGAATTCGGGCCCAGGAAGCAGCGCTTATTTTGTTACCATTATATTAAAAGCTGACCACAAACGATTCATTCAATAAAGCACTGTATACCATGCTGAGGGAGTCGTTTCACTGAAGACCGGGCCTCCACGTCTAGATTGCGGATTTTCCTAGCTGATTTGTTGTAAATATACTTCTTCCCAGCCAGTTCACATATTTTCTTGTTACATGTTTCCTGTTGATGCACGCTTGTGCGGGATGAAAACTTCTTCAGTATGTGATGTCTGTAGCTTTCATGGTAATTTCAGACATCATTGTCGTCATCATCTTAAGTCTGTTTCCTTCTCAAGAAAAATCTGTCTCTCTCATCTAAAATATTATAAATAATGTTTGTATTGTTCGCAAAGACATAATGTTCTTACAGAAGTTGCCATGCTACGCTTTCTTCCTTTATAGACTAATAGTGCATTCCTACAGCACAGAAAAGTTGCGACATTGGTGTAAACGTCCCCTTTTATTCCTAATTCTTCCTACCTTTCTATCATATGGGCGGCATTAATTGTTGCAAGGCCGAAAAATAATTCGGCCAACGTGAAGTTTTGGCTCACCACGTACGAATTAAATGTCTTCCAAGTACAGAGCACGCAGGAGGGGGCACATATGCTCAAAAAATGTAAGATAATGTAGAAAAAAGCAGCATTAGGAAATCACGACACTTATGCAGTAAACTAAAGCACTCTAAAGATTCAAGAAGGCACTTAAGACGACTTACAATCAGTAATGCGAAAGCATTTGTGATTGCATTATGGCGGCATCTGCTCATCGCAGAAACAGCTTTTATCCTTCTCTGCAGTACGTTCACAGGGCAGCATCTGGGACCTAATTACATATCAACGAACGTGTTCCAGATATCTGTGTAATGAAGGCTAACGCATGACTACGAAAAACTACGCAACGGCGAATAGCCCGAGATAATTCCGGGACAATTGATGTTGCACAGTACCGAGCAAGAAGATTTTAAGTGCTCTGTTTTAAATTCATAAAGGCACAGCGTTGCTAACATGGTTATGTTGCCGATCGGCTGATAAGTGGTACTACTTGAAGCTTTATCAGCTTGTAATGAAGATGAACCGCACTAATACTCACTGATTCCTTCCCGCGGGACCACAAGGGCATAAGCCCAATTAAAGCACTGAATAAATAATTAAATTTTCTGCTTATATTACACTCTCTCATGAAGCAGATGTGTTTCCATTTTTTTTATTTCAACCTCAAGGAACGCAGCTGCATAGAAAAATAAAGAACTTGAACTTTTATCACTCTCTTAAAACAACCTGCAGTTGCAACAGCTGCCCTTGCTCTTCACTTATTTAGATTTGTTCGGTTTTTCTTCCTGCCACACTCTTTTAAAAAGAATACGTAATGATCGTTACTCACATGTTAAAAATAATCCCGAAGTGAGGTGGAAAGAAAGCGTGCAAATAAAAATTAACACGATCTGTAATGTGATCTCCGGCTTCATATTGTACTTCTTCGCACCAGAAATCGCGAAAAAAAGAATTCGTGAATTCGACATTGTGATTTGAGAGGCAGTCGGCTACGGAAGGGGTTGCCGGCAGCCGGTAAAGCTTCATAGTGTTCGTGCTTGGAAAATGCCTACAGGGCGTGCTGCCTTGAAATGGGCACCACAACTTTTAACTTGTGACAATGCGCACAGTGGTTAATAGCGTGCCAGATAGGTATCGTCTTTTGTATAGCCGTAATTTGTGGTGATCAGATTAGTTTCTTTATATAATGGCGAGCAGTCAGGTCAAAGACATAGGTGTTTTCTTGATTTTGATCGTTGTTTGCTAATTTTCAGTGCCAGTATCGGCTCCCAAGCAATTATTTACGATCGAAGCAGTTAAACTTGAAACCTTGTTGATAACTTGAAACCTTTTGCTCATCCAGCCCGCCTTTCAACTTCGGACCTAGTGGCCATGCTAGCACAATTATTTCTGAGATTCACGATACCGGCCTGCAATTGTACCTCTAAAGCTGCCAGAAAAATTTCATGTCCGCACTTATATACGTGAGCGGCGTCTTCCTTTCTGTGGTCTACGAAATACCTATAATAAATATGCAGCCATTTTCGCGAACTTGAGCCAAAGAGGCTTGCTTCCAGTTGCGCCTGGGGTGCTTCAGTTTGGAGGGCTTTGTCCGAGAGTTCTGCCCAGCGAGAGGTTTGAAATGGTGGTGATCCTTAATGAGTCAGAACGTCTCGTGTGCGTGGCTTGGACTATCATCAAATCTGCTGAGCTTTGGCTACGGTAGGCTGTAGCCGAAGCCCATTCACAACCGTCAGCCCCCGCACCGTGCAGCACTGTCTCGCAGAGAGAGGCAAGCGCTCAGCGACGCTAGTATATGTCATTCAGAGTGGCGCGCTCGGGCATTCATGTCCCGTTTGTGGGTGGTGGTAGATAATACGAAGCGACACGATGCTGAGGCTAGCAGGCAGCGTACTTTTGCCGCGTGGCCGTCATAACGCCTATAGCAAGGTGCATCGTCTTTGTACTTGCATGACCCGGAACTTCGCAGCCCATGCCGAAACCCATTAAAATATCATCCGAACGATTTTTGCGAATTGCACAGTGGCACGCACATGCGCTTCACATTTGCAGTTGTGCACAAGCATTTAGAGACCAGTATCGTTCAGCACACCGAGTGCTACCGGCTAGCATACCCTCCCAGCTATGTTTCCATCGTCACCAACGTGAGTTACAGCAGCCCACTCTACGACCAACATGTGCCCAACTAGCCCAGCTTTGTCACCAAAGTCACCAACATGAGCTCCCGCTGCCTCCACTATATCTTCCATGTGCCCAACAATCTCTCCATTTACGCCGCCATGAGGTCTAGTGGTCTCCAGCGTGCCCAACATATCTCCAGCAAGCCCAGTACTATTTCCGTCACCGCTATCTTTCCAACGCACTCATCGTGGTTTCCAATGTGTCCATGATGATGTCCAGTAGAAATCATGTTGGAATTTTCAACAGGGTCACTACGACTACCCCCATAGCCTGAGTCGTTTTGGGGCGTTAAACCCCCATAAAAAAAAGAAAAGTAGTGCTGATCTGTTTTCGGTTACGGCTGTACTGAAGTCTTCTATGTAGTCAGTTTAAAACAAACAGTTCCCTTAGAAACGTTTAGTTACACCGAGTAGATGTGCGGAGGCATATGTTTAGCCTGGCTGGCTTATTGTTTTGAGCGGGTAGCCAAGCATGGGATAACTGTTATTAATAATGTAATCAATATGTTGCTTCCAGCTAAGATTAGTTATGTGCTTATTTAAGCATTTATAAGTAACGGAATGCAAAGAAATATTTAATGCACAGCAAGCAGGGGTAATATTGCAGTGACGCTTGCATAACTTTACATTTTTGACCTTAAAATACATGGCCTACGCCATTCAGCAATGTGTTTAGGTAACTTTGTAACGCAGAAACCCTTGTAGGGTAAGCTACTTCGCGACAAATAACGCAATCGTCCGCGAACAAGTGGATAAGGGAACTTGTAAAGTTAGGGTGGCCGTTAACAATTAACTGCCCTTGATTGTCGTTAACATAAACTGCACTCTGATAACTTGGGACCACGGGTTGTACTACACGACACAAATTCTTGTTCCAGGCAGCCAAAAAACGTGTACGGCTCTGTAACGAAAAAGAGATGCTTGTATCAGGAATGCTGTGCTGAGATGCAATGTACGTTAATGCGACCCGAAACTGCAAGCTGCGGGTACGCTTGGCTGCAGAATTCTAGGTGTTAGATGAAACAGGGTGGCGATTTGGGTAGGATTAGTAGCAACAAAAGGAGTTGGAGACATTTATCTCCACCTGCTCATAGCAGAACTCGTAGTGGAAAATTAATCGAAATTAACTACCTTCTTTTTCTGTCTCTATGTAACAAAAAGTTCTAAATATTATGTGAACAGATTTAATAAATAAGGACACCTAACCCTTTGTGTTGGAAGATGCCTAGACGCCGCTGCTAAACTCCTCCACATAAGTTAAGGCAAACAGGCGATATTACAACCCAATTAGTCTCTAGCGCAAGAGGAAACAAATTTGGAAATATTCTGATCGGTAAAATAATGAACTCATAAATAACACACGTCAGTTCCGCACCCTGGCGCAACAATGCGTTGCTCATGCGAAACAAGCCATGCAATACCTTTGGCGATGGATTTAATCAAGTGCTGTCAGCCATTAAATTGGCTCGTTCTTCCATCCCCGAACGGAATGCCTTAGCGAGTTTAACGAAGAAACTAAAGAAGTAAAGAAAGGAAGTGGCAAAAATCCGTGAGATTAATAATTGGCCGCCACAAAGCGAACAGTGTTGGGCCAACCTTGTCAAGACATCTATACTGCCGCGCCGTGCTTTTAGAAGGCTGCTGGTTTGGAGAAGAGCTTAAAAGGCCACAGAAAGGAGTGTTTGAGCTTGGCTTTAAAATGCTTGCACTATGTAGAGTACAGGCCACCGAGCGTCCATGCCGCGTACGAGACCTCAGAAGCGGGCAGGAAATTTTAAATAGACTTTTAAAAATCTCCACTTTCGTGCGTCACGGCGACGCGCGTTGCCGGTCTTTCGCACAAAAACCTGGCAGACGACGTCACGTCTTGCAAATGACGGCAGCAGCCGGGGGTTATCATTGGTTCACAGCGCCAAATTCTTTCAGACGTCACGCGATAGCGCGGCC
>JARKHS020012691.1:0-39915 GCA_030143305.2 Amblyomma americanum | reverse complement strand
TGAGCGCGTGGCTTCTCGCTCTTGGACATAATTGTGCGAGAAACTTTTATTGTGGGCATACGCTCGTGATAGGTGCTACATGACACGCCGTTGTGACAGAAGCGAGCGCGTGGCTTCTCGATCTTGGACATCGTTGTGAGAGAGACTTTTATTGCGGGCATACGTTCGTGATCGGTGATGCATGGCACGCTGTTGTGACAGAAGCGAGCGCGTGGTGTTATCTCGGTCTTGGACATTATTGTGAGATAAACTTTTATTGCGGGCATACGCTTGTGATCGGTGCTGCATGACACGCCGTTGTGACAGAAGCGAGCGCGTGGATACTTTTCGCTCTTGGACATCGTTGTGAGAGAAACTTATTGCGGGCATACGCTCGTGATCGGTGCTGCATGACACGCCGTTGTGACAGAAGCGAGCGCGTGGATACTTTTCGCTCTTGGACATCGCGTTGAGAGAAACTTTTATTGCGGGCATACGCTCGTGATCGGTGCTGCATGACACGCCGTTCTGACAGAAGCGAGCGCGTGGATACTTTTCGCTCTTGGACATCGTTGTGAGAGAAACTTCTATTGCGGGCATACGCTCGTGATAGGTGCTGCATGACACGCCGTTGTGACAGAAGCGAGCGCGTGGATTCCTTTCGCTCTTGGACATCGTTGTGAGAGAAACTTTTATTGCGGGCATACGCTCGTGATCGGTGCTGCATGACACGCCGTTGTGACAGAAGCGAGCGCGTGGCTTCTCGCTTTTGGACTTTATTGTGAGAGAAACTTTTATAGTGGGCGTACGCTCGTGATAGGCGCTGCATGAGACGCCGTTGTGACAGAAGCGAGCGCGTGGATTCTTCTAGCTTTTGGACGTTGTTGTGAGAGCAACTTCTATTGTGGGGCACGTTCATGATCGGTGCTGCATGACACGCCGTTGTGACAGAAGCGAGCGCGTGGCTTCTTCTCGCTCTTGGACATCGTTCTGATAAACTTTAATTGCGGGCATACGCTCGTGATCGGTGCTGCATGACACGCCGTTCTGACAGAAGCGAGCGCGTGGATACTTTTCGCTCTTGGACATCGTTGTGAGAGAAACTTCTATTGCGGGCATACGCTCGTGATCGGTGCTGCATGACACGCCGTTGTGACAGAAGCGAGCGCGTGGCTTCTCGCTTTTGGACTTTATTGTGAGAGAAACTTTTATAGTGGGCGTACGCTCGTGATAGGCGCTGCATGACACGCCGTTGTGACCGGAAAGAGCGCGGTGCTTCTTCTCGCTCTTGGACATTATTGTGAGAGAAACTTTTATTGCGGGCATACGTTCGTGATCGGTGCTGCATGACATGTCGTTGTGATCGAAACGAGCGCGTGGCTGCTTCTCGCTCTTGGACTTTATTGTGAGAGAAACGTTTATTGCGGACATACGTTCGTGATCGTTGCTGCATGAGACGCCGTTGTGACAGAAGCGAGGGCGTGGATTCGTCTAGCTCTTGGACCTCTTTGTGAGAGCAACTTCTATATCGGGGCACGTTCGTGATCGGTGCTGCATGACACGCCGTTGTGACAGAAGCGAGCGCGTGGATTCTTCTAGCTCTTGGACCTCGTTGTGAGAGCAACTTCTATTGCGGGGCACGTTCGTGATCGGTGCTACATGACACGCCGTTGTGACAGAAGCGAGCGCGTGGATTCCTCTCGCTCTTGGACATCGTTGTGAGAGAAAGTTTTATTGCGGGCATACGCTCGTGATAGGTGCTGCATGACACACCGTAGGGACAGAAGCGAGCGCGTGGATTCTTCTCGCTCTTGGACATCGTTGTGAGAGCAACTTCTATTGCGGGCATACGTTCGTGATCGGTGCTGCATGACACGTTTTTGTGATAGAAGTGAGCGCGTGGCTTCTCGCTCTTGAACATTATTGTGAGAGAAACTTTTATTGCGGGCATACGTTCGTGATCGGTGATGCATGGCACGCTGTTGTGACAGAAGCGAGCGCGTGGTGTTATCTCGGTCTTGGACATTATTGTGAGATAAACTTTTATTGCGGGCATACGCTGTGATCGGTGCTGCATGACACGCCGTTGTGACAGAAGCGAGCGCGTGGATACTTTTCGCTCTTGCACATCGTTGTGAGAGCAACTTCTATTGCGGGCATACGTTCGTGACCGGTGCTGCATGACACGCCTTTGTGATAGAAGCGAGCGCGTGGCTTCTCGATCTTGGACATCGTTGTGAGAGAGACTTTTATTGCGGGCATACGTTCGTGATCGGTGCTGCATGACACGCCGTTGTGTCAGAAGCGAGCGCGTGGATGGATTCTTCTCGCTCTTGGACATCGTTGTGAGAGAGACTTTTATTGCGGGCATAGGTTCGTGATCGGTGATGCATGACACGTGTTTGTGACAGAAGCGAGCGCGTGGCATCTCGATCTTGGACATCGTTGTGAGAGAAACTTTTATTGCGGGCATACGTTCGTGATTGGTGCTGCATGACACGGCGTTGTTACAGAAGCGATCGTGTGGCTTCTCGCGCTTGGACATCGTTGTGAGAGCAACTTCTATTGCGGGCATACGTTCGTGATCGGTGCTGCATGACACGCCTTTGTGATAGAAGCGAGCGCGTGGCTTCTCGATCTTGGACATCGTTGTGAGAGAGACTTTAATTGCGGGCATACGTTCGTGATCGGTGCTACATGACACGCCGTTGTGACAGAAGCGAGCGCGTGGATTCCTCTCGCTCTTGGACATCGTTGTGAGAGAAAGTTTTATTGCGGGCATACGCTCGTGATAGGTGCTGCATGACACACCGTAGGGACAGAAGCGAGCGCGTGGATTCTTCTCGCTCTTGGACATCGTTGTGAGAGCAACTTCTATTGCGGGCATACGTTCGTGATCGGTGCTGCATGACACGTTTTTGTGATAGAAGTGAGCGCGTGGCTTCTCGCTCTTGAACATTATTGTGAAACTTTTATTGTGGGCATACGCTCGTGATAGGTGCTGCATGACACACCGTAGTGACAGAAGCGAGCGCGTGGATTCTTCTCGCTCTTGGACATCGTTGTGAGAGCAACTTCTATTGCGGGCATACGTTCGTGATCGGTGCTGCATGACACGTTTTTGTGATAGAAGTGAGCGCGTGGCTTCTCGCTCTTGGACATAATTGTGCGTGAAACTTTTATTGTGGGCATACGCTCGTGATAGGTGCTACATGACACGCCGTTGTGACAGAAGCGAGCGCGTGGCTTCTCGATCTTGGACATCGTTGTGAGAGAGACTTTTATTGCGGGCATACGTTCGTGATCGGTGCTGCATGACACGCCGTTGTGTCAGAAGCGAGCGCGTGGATGGATTCTTCTCGCTCTTGGACATCGTTGTGAGAGAGACTTTTATTGCGGGCATAGGTTCGTGATCGGTGATGCATGACACGTGTTTGTGACAGAAGCGAGCGCGTGGCATCTCGATCTTGGACATCGTTGTGAGAGAAACTTTTATTGCGGGCATACGTTCGTGATTGGTGCTGCATGACACGCCTTTGTGATAGAAGCGAGCGCGTGGCTTCTCGATCTTGGACATCGTTGTGAGAGAGACTTTTATTGCGGGCATACGTTCGTGATTGGTGCTGCATGACACGCCGTTGTGTCAGAAGCGAGCGCGTGGCTTGTCGCGCTTGGACATCGTTGTGAGAGCAACTTCTATTGCGGGCATACGTTCGTGATCGGTGCTGCATGACATGTCGTTGTGATCGAAACGAGCGCGTGGCTGCTTCTCGCTCTTGGACTTTATTGTGAGAGAAACGTTTATTGCGGACATACGTTCGTGATCGTTGCTGCATGAGACGCCGTTGTGACAGAAGCGAGGGCGTGGATTCGTCTAGCTCTTGAACCTCTTTGTGAGAGCAACTTCTATATCGGGGCACGTTCGTGATCGGTGCTGCATGACACGCCGTTGTGACAGAAGCGAGTGCGTGGAGTCTTCTCGCTCTTGGACATTGTTGTGAGAGAAACCTTTATTGCGGGCATACGTTCATGATCGTTGCTGCATGAGACGCCGTTGTGACAGAAGCGAGCGCGTGGATTCTTCTAGCTTTTGGACCTCGTTGTGAGAGCAACTTCTATTGTGGGGCACGTTCATGATCGGTGCTGCATGACACGCCGTTGTGACAGAAGCGAGCGCGTGGCTTCTTTTCGCTCTTGGACATCGTTGTGAGAGCAACTTCTATTGCGGGCATACGTTCGTGATCGGTGCTGCATGACACGTTTTTGTGATAGAAGTGAGCGCGTGGCTTCTCGCTCTTGAACATTATTGTGAGAGAAACTTTTATTGTGGGCATACGCTCGTGATAGGTGCTGCATGACACACCGTAGTGACAGAAGCGAGCGCGTGGATTCTTCTCGCTCTTGGACATCGTTGTGAGAGCAACTTCTATTGCGGGCATACGTTCGTGATCGGTGCTGCATGACACGTTTTTGTGATAGAAGTGAGCGCGTGGCTTCTCGCTCTTGGACATTATTGTGCGAGAAACTTTTATTGTGGGCATACGCTCGTAATAGGTGCTACATGACACGCCGTTGTGTCAGAAGCGAGCGCATGGATGGATTCTTCTCGCTCTTGGACATCGTTGTGAGAGAGACTTTTATTGCGGGCATACGCTCGTGATCGGTGCTGCATGACACGCCGTTGTGACAGAAGCGAGCGCGTGGCTTCTCGATCTTGGACATCGTTGTGAGAGAGACTTTTATTGCGGGCATACGTTCGTGATCGGTGCTGCATGAGACGCCGTTGTGACAGAAGCGAGCGCGTGGATGGATTCTTCTCGCTCTTGGACATCGTTGTGAGAGAGACTTTTATGGCGGGCATACGTTCGTGATCGGTGCTGTATGACACGCCGTTGTGTCAGAAGCGAGCGCATGGATGGATTCTTCTCGCTCTTGGACATCGTTGTGAGAGAGACTTTTATTGCGGGCATACGCTCGTGATCGGTGCTGCATGACACGCCGTTGTGACAGAAGCGAGCGCGTGGCTTCTCGATCTTGGACATCGTTGTGAGAGAGACTTTTATTGCGGGCATACGTTCGTGATCGGTGCTGCATGACACGCCGTTGTGTCAGAAGCGAGCGCGTGGATGGATTCTTCTCGCTCTTGGACATCGTTGTGAGAGAGACTTTTATTGTGGGCATAGGTTCGTGATCGGTGATGCATGTCACGCTGTTGTGACAGAAGCGAGCGCGTGGCTTCTCGATCTTGGACATCGTTGTGAGAGAGACTTTTATTGCGGGCATACGTTCGTGATCGGTGCTGTATGACACGCCGTTGTGTCAGAAGCGAGCGCGTGGATGGATTCTTCTCGCTCTTGGACATCGTTGTGAGAGAAACTTTTATTGTGGGCATGGGTTCGTGATCGGTGATGCATGACACGCTGTTGTGACAGAAGCGAGCGCGTGTTGTTATCTCGGTCTTGGACATTATTGTGAGAGAAACTTTTATTGTGGGCATACGCTCGTGATAGGTGCTACATGACACGCCGTTGTGACAGAAGCGAGCGCGTGGATACTTTTCGCTCTTGGACATCGTTGCGAGAGAAACTTCTATTGCGGGCATACGCTCGTGATCGGTGCTGCATGACACGCCGTTGTGACAGAAGCGAGCGCGTGGCTTCTCGATCTTGGACATCGTTGTGAGAGAGACTTTTATTGCGGGCATACGTTCGTGATCGGTGCTGTATGACACGCCGTTGTGTCAGAAGCGAGCGCGTGGATGGATTCTTCTCGCTCTTGGACATCGTTGTGAGAGAAACTTTTATTGTGGGCACAGGTTCGTGATCGGTGATGCATGACACGCTCTTGTGACAGAAGCGAGCGCGTGTTGTTATCTCGGTCTTGGACATTATTGTGAGAGAAACTTTTATTGTGGGCATACCCTCGTGATAGGTGCTACATGACACGCCGTTGTGACAGAAGCGAGCGCGTGGATACTTTTCGCTCTTGGACATCGTTGCGAGAGAAACTTCTATTGCGGGCATACGCTCGTGATCGGTGCTGCATGACACGCCGTTGTGACAGAAGCGAGCGCGTGGCTTCTTGATCTTGGACATCGTTGTGAGAGAGACTTTTATTGCGGGCATACGTTCGTGATCGGTGCTGAATGACACGCCGTTGTGACAGAAGCGAACGCGTGGCTTCTCGCTTTTGGACTTTATTGTGAGAGAAACTTTTATAGTGGGCATACGCTCGTGATAGGTGTTGCATGACACGCCGTTGTGACAGAAGCGAGCGCGTTGCTTCTTCTCGCTCTTGGACATCGTTGTGAGAAACTCTTATGGCGGGCGTACGTTCGTGATAGGTGCTGCATGACACGCCGTTGTGACAGAAGCGAGCGCGTAGCTTCTTCTGGCTCTTGGACATCGTTGTGAGAGAAACTTTTATGGCGGGCATACGTTCGTGATAGGTGCTGCATGAGACGCCGTTGTGACAGAAGCGAGCGCGTGGATACTTTTCGCTCTTGGACATCGTTGTGAGAGAAACTTATTGCGGGCATACGCTCGTGATCGGTGCTGCATGACACGCCGTTGTGACAGAAGCGAGCGCGTGGATACTTTTCGCTCTTGGACATCGTTGTGAGAGAAACTTATTGCGGGCATACGCTCGTGATAGGTGCTGCATGACACGCCGTTGTGACAGAAGCGAGCGCGTGGATACTTTTCGCTCTTGGACATCGTTGTGAGAGAAACTTATTGCGGGCATACGCTGTGATCGGTGCTGCATGACACGCCGTTGTGACAGAAGCGAGCGCGTGGATACTTTTCGCTCTTGGACATCGTTGTGAGAGAAACTTATTGCGGGCATACGCTCGTGATCGGTGCTGCATGACACGCCGTTGTGACAGAAGCGAGCGCGTGGTTACTTTTCGCTCTTGGACATCGTTGTGAGAGAAACTTTTATTGCGGGCATACGCTCGTGATCGGTGCTGCATGAGACGCCTTTGTGACAGAAGCGAGCGCGTGGCTTCTTCTCGCTCTTGGACATCGTTCTGATAAACTTTATTTGCGGGCATACGCTCGTGATAGGTGCTGCATGACACGTTTTTGTGATAGAAGTGAGCGCGTGGCTTCTCGCTCTTGAACATTATTGTGAGAGAAACTTTTATTGTGGGCATACGCTCGTGATAGGTGCTGCATGACACACCGTAGTGACAGAAGCGAGCGCATGGATTCTTCTCGCTCTTGGACATCGTTGTGAGAGCAACTTCTATTGCGGGCATACGTTCGTGATCGGTGCTGCATGACACGTTTTTGTGATAGAAGTGAGCGCGTGGCTTCTCGCTCTTGGACATAATTGTGCGAGAAACTTTTATTGTGGGCATACGCTCGTGATAGGTGCTACATGACACACCGTAGTGACAGAAGCGAGCGCATGGATTCTTCTCGCTCTTGGACATCGTTGTGAGAGCAACTTCTATTGCGGGCATACGTTCGTGATCGGTGCTGCATGACACGTTTTTGTGATAGAAGTGAGCGCGTGGCTTCTCGCTCTTGAACATTATTGTGAGAGAAACTTTTATTGTGGGCATACGCTCGTGATAGGTGCTGCATGACACACCGTAGTGACAGAAGCGAGCGCATGGATTCTTCTCGCTCTTGGACATCGTTGTGAGAGCAACTTCTATTGCGGGCATACGTTCGTGATCGGTGCTGCATGACACGTTTTTGTGATAGAAGTGAGCGCGTGGCTTCTCGCTCTTGAACATTATTGTGAGAGAAACTTTTATTGTGGGCATACGCTCGTGATAGGTGCTGCATGACACACCGTAGTGACAGAAGCGAGCGCATGGATTCTTCTCGCTCTTGGACATCGTTGTGAGAGCAACTTCTATTGCGGGCATACGTTCGTGATCGGTGCTGCATGACACGTTTTTGTGATAGAAGTGAGCGCGTGGCTTCTCGCTCTTGAACATTATTGTGAGAGAAACTTTTATTGTGGGCATACGCTCGTGATAGGTGCTGCATGACACACCGTAGTGACAGAAGCGAGCGCATGGATTCTTCTCGCTCTTGGACATCGTTGTGAGAGCAACTTCTATTGCGGGCATACGTTCGTGATCGGTGCTGCATGACACGTTTTTGTGATAGAAGTGAGTGCGTGGCTTCTCGCTCTTGGACATAATTGTGCGAGAAACTTTTATTGTGGGCATACGCTCGTGATAGGTGCTGCATGACACACCGTAGTGACAGAAGCGAGCGCATGGATTCTTCTCGCTCTTGGACATCGTTGTGAGAGCAACTTCTATTGCGGGCATACGTTCGTGATCGGTGCTGCATGACACGTTTTTGTGATAGAAGTGAGCGCGTGGCTTCTCGCTCTTGGACATAATTGTGCGAGAAACTTTTATTGTGGGCATACGCTCGTGATCGGTGCTGCATGAGACGCCTTTGTGACAGAAGCGAGCGCGTGGATTCTTCTCGCTCTTGGACATCGTTGTGAGAGCAACTTCTATTGCGGGCATACGTTCGTGATCGGTGCTGCATGACACGTTTTTGTGATAGAAGTGAGCGCGTGGCTTCTCGCTCTTGAACATTATTGTGAGAGAAACTTTTATTGTGGGCATACGCTCGTGATAGGTGCTGCATGACACACCGTAGTGACAGAAGCGAGCGCATGGATTCTTCTCGCTCTTGGACATCGTTGTGAGAGCAACTTCTATTGCGGGCATACGTTCGTGATCGGTGCTGCATGACACGTTTTTGTGATAGAAGTGAGCGCGTGGCTTCTCGCTCTTGGACATAATTGTGCGAGAAACTTTTATTGCGGGCATACGCTCGTGATCGGTGCTGCATGAGACGCCTTTGTGACAGAAGCGAGCGCGTGGATTCTTCTCGCTCTTGGACATCGTTGTGAGAGCAACTTCTATTGCGGGCATACGTTCGTGATCGGTGCTGCATGACACGTTTTTGTGATAGAAGTGAGCGCGTGGCTTCTCGCTCTTGAACATTATTGTGAGAGAAACTTTTATTGTGGGCATACGCTCGTGATAGGTGCTGCATGACACACCGTAGTGACAGAAGCGAGCGCATGGATTCTTCTCGCTCTTGGACATCGTTGTGAGAGCAACTTCTATTGCGGGCATACGTTCGTGATCGGTGCTGCATGACACGTTTTTGTGATAGAAGTGAGCGCGTGGCTTCTCGCTCTTGGACATAATTGTGCGAGAAACTTTTATTGTGGGCATACGCTCGTGATAGGTGCTACATGACACGCCGTTGTGACAGAAGCGAGCGCGTGGCTTCTTCTCGCTCTTGGACATCGTTCTGATAAACTTTAATTCCGGGCATACGTTCGTGATCGGTGCTGCATGACACGTTTTTGTGATAGAAGTGAGCGCGTGGCTTCTCGCTCTTGAACATTATTGTGAGAGAAACTTTTATTGTGGGCATACGCTCGTGATAGGTGCTGCATGACACACCGTAGTGACAGAAGCGAGCGCGTGGATTCTTCTCGCTCTTGGACATCGTTGTGAGAGCAACTTCTATTGCGGGCATACGTTCGTGATCGGTGCTGCATGACACGTTTTTGTGATAGAAGTGAGTGCGTGGCTTCTCGCTCTTGGACATAATTGTGCGAGAAACTTTTATTGTGGGCATACGCTCGTGATAGGTGCTACATGACACGCCGTTGTGACAGAAGCGAGCGCGTGGCTTCTCGATCTTGGACATCGTTGTGAGAGAGACTTTTATTGCGGGCATACGTTCGTGATCGGTGATGCATGGCACGCTGTTGTGACAGAAGCGAGCGCGTGGTGTTATCTCGGTCTTGGACATTATTGTGAGAGCAACTTCTATTGCGGGGCACGTTCGTGATCGGTGCTACATGACACGCCGTTGTGACAGAAGCGAGCGCGTGGATTCCTCTCGCTCTTGGACATCGTTGTGAGAGAAAGTTTTATTGCGGGCATACGCTCGTGATAGGTGCTGCATGACACACCGTAGGGACAGAAGCGAGCGCGTGGATTCTTCTCGCTCTTGGACATCGTTGTGAGAGCAACTTCTATTGCGGGCATACGTTCGTGATCGGTGCTGCATGACACGTTTTTGTGATAGAAGTGAGCGCGTGGCTTCTCGCTCTTGAACATTATTGTGAGAGAAACTTTTATTGCGGGCATACGTTCGTGATCCGTGATGCATGGCACGCTGTTGTGACAGAAGCGAGCGCGTGGTGTTATCTCGGTCTTGGACATTATTGTGAGATAAACTTTTATTGCGGGCATACGCTGTGATCGGTGCTGCATGACACGCCGTTGTGACAGAAGCGAGCGCGTGGATACTTTTCGCTCTTGCACATCGTTGTGAGAGCAACTTCTATTGCGGGCATACGTTCGTGATCGGTGCTGCATGACACGCCTTTGTGATAGAAGCGAGCGCGTGGCTTCTCGATCTTGGACATCGTTGTGAGAGAGACTTTTATTGCGGGCATACGTTCGTGATCGGTGCTGCATGACACGCCGTTGTGTCAGAAGCGAGCGCGTGGATGGATTCTTCTCGCTCTTGGACATCGTTGTGAGAGAGACTTTTATTGCGGGCATAGGTTCGTGATCGGTGATGCATGACACGTGTTTGTGACAGAAGCGAGCGCGTGGCATCTCGATCTTGGACATCGTTGTGAGAGAAACTTTTATTGCGGGCATACGTTCGTGATTGGTGCTGCATGACACGGCGTTGTTACAGAAGCGATCGTGTGGCTTCTCGCGCTTGGACATCGTTGTGAGAGCAACTTCTATTGCGGGCATACGTTCGTGATCGGTGCTGCATGACACGCCTTTGTGATAGAAGCGAGCGCGTGGCTTCTCGATCTTGGACATCGTTGTGAGAGAGACTTTAATTGCGGGCATACGTTCGTGATCGGTGCTACATGACACGCCGTTGTGACAGAAGCGAGCGCGTGGATTCCTCTCGCTCTTGGACATCGTTGTGAGAGAAAGTTTTATTGCGGGCATACGCTCGTGATAGGTGCTGCATGACACACCGTAGGGACAGAAGCGAGCGCGTGGATTCTTCTCGCTCTTGGACATCGTTGTGAGAGCAACTTCTATTGCGGGCATACGTTCGTGATCGGTGCTGCATGACACGTTTTTGTGATAGAAGTGAGCGCGTGGCTTCTCGCTCTTGAACATTATTGTGAGAGAAACTTTTATTGTGGGCATACGCTCGTGATAGGTGCTGCATGACACACCGTAGTGACAGAAGCGAGCGCGTGGATTCTTCTCGCTCTTGGACATCGTTGTGAGAGCAACTTCTATTGCGGGCATACGTTCGTGATCGGTGCTGCATGACACGTTTTTGTGATAGAAGTGAGCGCGTGGCTTCTCGCTCTTGAACATTATTGTGAGAGAAAGTTTTATTGCGGGCATACGCTCGTGATAGGTGCTGCATGACACACCGTAGGGACAGAAGCGAGCGCGTGGATTCTTCTCGCTCTTGGACATCGTTGTGAGAGCAACTTCTATTGCGGGCATACGTTCGTGATCGGTGCTGCATGACACGTTTTTGTGATAGAAGTGAGCGCGTGGCTTCTCGCTCTTGGACATAATTGTGCGTGAAACTTTTATTGTGGGCATACGCTCGTGATAGGTGCTACATGACACGCCGTTGTGACAGAAGCGAGCGCGTGGCTTCTCGATCTTGGACATCGTTGTGAGAGAGACTTTTATTGCGGGCATACGTTCGTGATCGGTGCTGCATGACACGCCGTTGTGTCAGAAGCGAGCGCGTGGATGGATTCTTCTCGCTCTTGGACATCGTTGTGAGAGAGACTTTTATTGCGGGCATAGGTTCGTGATCGGTGATGCATGACACGTGTTTGTGACAGAAGCGAGCGCGTGGCATCTCGATCTTGGACATCGTTGTGAGAGAAACTTTTATTGCGGGCATACGTTCGTGATTGGTGCTGCATGACACGCCTTTGTGATAGAAGCGAGCGCGTGGCTTCTCGATCTTGGACATCGTTGTGAGAGAGACTTTTATTGCGGGCATACGTTCGTGATTGGTGCTGCATGACACGCCGTTGTGTCAGAAGCGAGCGCGTGGCTTGTCGCGCTTGGACATCGTTGTGAGAGCAACTTCTATTGCGGGCATACGTTCGTGATCGGTGCTGCATGACATGTCGTTGTGATCGAAACGAGCGCGTGGCTGCTTCTCGCTCTTGGACTTTATTGTGAGAGAAACGTTTATTGCGGACATACGTTCGTGATCGTTGCTGCATGAGACGCCGTTGTGACAGAAGCGAGGGCGTGGATTCGTCTAGCTCTTGAACCTCTTTGTGAGAGCAACTTCTATATCGGGGCACGTTCGTGATCGGTGCTGCATGACACGCCGTTGTGACAGAAGCGAGTGCGTGGAGTCTTCTCGCTCTTGGACATTGTTGTGAGAGAAACTTTTATTGCGGGCATACGTTCATGATCGTTGCTGCATGAGACGCCGTTGTGACAGAAGCGAGCGCGTGGATTCTTCTAGCTTTTGGACCTCGTTGTGAGAGCAACTTCTATTGTGGGGCACGTTCATGATCGGTGCTGCATGACACGCCGTTGTGACAGAAGCGAGCGCGTGGCTTCTTTTCGCTCTTGGACATCGTTGTGAGAGCAACTTCTATTGCGGGCATACGTTCGTGATCGGTGCTGCATGACACGTTTTTGTGATAGAAGTGAGCGCGTGGCTTCTCGCTCTTGAACATTATTGTGAGAGAAACTTTTATTGTGGGCATACGCTCGTGATAGGTGCTGCATGACACACCGTAGTGACAGAAGCGAGCGCGTGGATTCTTCTCGCTCTTGGACATCGTTGTGAGAGCAACTTCTATTGCGGGCATACGTTCGTGATCGGTGCTGCATGACACGTTTTTGTGATAGAAGTGAGCGCGTGGCTTCTCGCTCTTGGACATTATTGTGCGAGAAACTTTTATTGTGGGCATACGCTCGTAATAGGTGCTACATGACACGCCGTTGTGACAGAAGCGAGCGCGTGGATACTTTTCGCTCTTGGACATCGTTGCGAGAGAAACTTCTGTTGCGGGCATACGCTCGTGATCGGTGCTGCATGACACGCCGTTGTGACAGAAGCGAGCGCGTGGCTTCTCGATCTTGGACATCGTTGTGAGAGAGACTTTTATTGCGGGCATACGTTCGTGATCGGTGCTGTATGACACGCCGTTGTGTCAGAAGCGAGCGCGTGGATGGATTCTTCTCGCTCTTGGACATCGTTGTGAGAGAGACTTTTATTGCGGGCATAGGTTCGTGATCGGTGATGCATGACACGCTGTTGTGACAGAAGCGAGCGCGTGGCATCTCGATCTTGGACATCGTTGTGAGAGAGACTTTTACGTTCGTGATCGGTGCTGTATGACACGCCGTTGTGTCAGAAGCGAGCGCATGGATGGATTCTTCTCGCTCTTGGACATCGTTGTGAGAGAGACTTTTATTGCGGGCATACGCTCGTGATCGGTGCTGCATGACACGCCGTTGTGACAGAAGCGAGCGCGTGGCTTCTCGATCTTGGACATCGTTGTGAGAGAGACTTTTATTGCGGGCATACGTTCGTGATCGGTGCTGCATGAGACGCCGTTGTGACAGAAGCGAGCGCGTGGATGGATTCTTCTCGCTCTTGGACATCGTTGTGAGAGAGACTTTTATTGTGGGCATAGGTTCGTGATCGGTGATGCATGACACGCTGTTGTGACAGAAGCGAGCGCGTGGCTTCTCGATCTTGGACATCGTTGTGAGAGAGACTTTTATTGCGGGCATACGTTCGTGATCGGTGCTGTATGACACGCCGTTGTGTCAGAAGCGAGCGCGTGGATGGATTCTTCTCGCTCTTGGACATCGTTGTGAGAGAAACTTTTATTGTGGGCATGGGTTCGTGATCGGTGATGCATGACACGCTGTTGTGACAGAAGCGAGCGCGTGTTGTTATCTCGGTCTTGGACATTATTGTGAGAGAAACTTTTATTGTGGGCACACGCTCGTGATAGGTGCTACATGACACGCCGTTGTGACAGAAGCGAGCGCGTGGATACTTTTCGCTCTTGGACATCGTTGCGAGAGAAACTTCTATTGCGGGCATACGCTCGTGATCGGTGCTGCATGACACGCCGTTGTGACAGAAGCGAGCGCGTGGCTTCTCGATCTTGGACATCGTTGTGAGAGAGACTTTTATTGCGGGCATACGTTCGTGATCGGTGCTGTATGACACGCCGTTGTGTCAGAAGCGAGCGCGTGGATGGATTCTTCTCGCTCTTGGACATCGTTGTGAGAGAAACTTTTATTGTGGGCACAGGTTCGTGATCGGTGATGCATGACACGCTCTTGTGACAGAAGCGAGCGCGTGTTGTTATCTCGGTCTTGGACATTATTGTGAGAGAAACTTTTATTGTGGGCATACCCTCGTGATAGGTGCTACATGACACGCCGTTGTGACAGAAGCGAGCGCGTGGATACTTTTCGCTCTTGGACATCGTTGCGAGAGAAACTTCTATTGCGGGCATACGCTCGTGATCGGTGCTGCATGACACGCCGTTGTGACAGAAGCGAGCGCGTGGCTTCTTGATCTTGGACATCGTTGTGAGAGAGACTTTTATTGCGGGCATACGTTCGTGATCGGTGCTGAATGACACGCCGTTGTGACAGAAGCGAACGCGTGGCTTCTCGCTTTTGGACTTTATTGTGAGAGAAACTTTTATAGTGGGCATACGCTCGTGATAGGTGTTGCATGACACGCCGTTGTGACAGAAGCGAGCGCGTTGCTTCTTCTCGCTCTTGGACATCGTTGTGAGAAACTTTTATGGCGGGCATACGTTCGTGATAGGTGCTGCATGACACGCCGTTGTGACAGAAGCGAGCGCGTAGCTTCTTCTGGCTCTTGGACATCGTTGTGAGAGAAACTTTTATGGCGGGCATACGTTCGTGATAGGTGCTGCATGAGACGCCGTTGTGACAGAAGCGAGCGCGTGGATTCTTCTCGCTCTTGGACATTGTTGTGAGAGAAACTTTTATTGCGGGCATACGTTCGTGATCGTTGCTGCATGAGACGCCATTGTGACAGAAGCGAGCGCGTGGATTCTTCTAGCTCTTGGACCTCGTTGTGAGAGCAACTTCTATTGCGGGCCACGTTCGGGATCGGTGCTGCATGACACGCCGTTGTGACAGAAGCGAGCGCGTGGATTCCTCTCGCTCTTGGACATCGTTGTGAGAGCAACTTCTATTGCGGGCATACGTTCGTGATCGGTGCTGCATGACACGTTTTTGTGATAGAAGTGAGCGCGTGGCTTCTCGCTCTTGAACATTATTGTGAGAGAAACTTTTATTGCGGGCATACGTTCGTGATCGGTGATGCATGGCACGCTGTTGTGACAGAAGCGAGCGCGTGGTGTTATCTCGGTCTTGGACATTATTGTGAGATAAACTTTTATTGCGGGCATACGCTGTGATCGGTGCTGCATGACACGCCGTTGTGACAGAAGCGAGCACGTGGATACTTTTCGCTCTTGCACATCGTTGTGAGAGCCACTTCTATTGCGGGCATACGTTCGTGATCGGTGCTGCATGACACGCCTTTGTGATAGAAGCGAGCGCTTGGCTTCTCGATCTTGGACATCGTTGTGAGAGAGACTTTTATTGCGGGCATACGTTCGTGATCGGTGCTGCATGACACGCCGTTGTGTCAGAAGCGAGCGCGTGGATGGATTCTTCTCGCTCTTGGACATCGTTGTGAGAGAGACTTTTATTGCGGGCATAGGTTCGTGATCGGTGATGCATGACACGTGTTTGTGACAGAAGCGAGCGCGTGGCATCTCGATCTTGGACATCGTTGTGAGAGAAACTTTTATTGCGGGCATACGTTCGTGATTGGTGCTGCATGACACGGCGTTGTTACAGAAGCGATCGCGTGGCTTCTCGCGCTTGGACATCGTTGTGAGAGCAACTTCTATTGCGGGCATACGTTCGTGATCGGTGCTGCATGACACGCCTTTGTGATAGAAGTGAGCGCGTGACTACTCGCTCTTGGACATTATTGAGAGAAACTTTTATTGTGGGCATACGCTCGTGATAGGTGCTGCATGACACACCGTAGTGACAGAAGCGAGCGCTTGGATTCTTCTCGCTCTTGGACATCGTTGTGAGAGAAACTTTTATTGCGGGCATACGTTCGTGATCGGTGATGCATGGCACGCTGTTGTGACAGAAGCGAGCGCGTGGTGTTATCTCGGTCTTGGACATTATTGTGAGATAAACTTTTATTGCGGGCATACGCTGTGATCGGTGCTGCATGACACGCCGTTGTGACAGAAGCGAGCGCGTGGATACTTTTCGCTCTTGGACATCGTTGTGAGAGAAACTTATTGCGGGCATACGCTCGTGATCGGTGCTGCATGACACGCCGTTGTGACAGAAGCGAGCGCGTGGTTACTTTTCGCTCTTGGACATCGTTGTGAGAGAAACTTTTATTGCGGGCATACGCTCGTGATCGGTGCTGCATGACACGCCGTTGTGACCGAAGCGAGCGCGTGGCTTCTCGCTTTTGGACTTTATTGTGAGAGAAACTTTTATAGTGGGCGTACGCTCGTGATAGGCGCTGCATGAGACGCCGTTGTGACAGAAGCGAGGGCGTGGATTCGTCTAGCTCTTGAACCTCTTTGTGAGAGCAACTTCTATATCGGGGCACGTTCGTGATCGGTGCTGCATGACACGCCGTTGTGACAGAAGCGAGCGCGTGGTTACTTTTCGCTCTTGGACATCGTTGTGAGAGAAACTTTTATTGCGGGCATACGCTCGTGATCGGTGCTGCATGACACGCCGTTGTGACAGAAGCGAGCGCGTGGTTTCTTTTCGCTCTTGGACATTATTGTGAGAGAAACTTTTATTGCGGGCATACGTTCGTGATCGGTGCTGCATGACATGTCGTTGTGATCGAAACGAGCGCGTGGCTGCTTCTCGCTCTTGGACTTTATTGTGAGAGAAACGTTTATTGCGGACATACGTTCGTGATCGTTGCTGCATGAGACGCCGTTGTGACAGAAGCGAGGGCGTGGATTCGTCTAGCTCTTGAACCTCTTTGTGAGAGCAACTTCTATATCGGGGCACGTTCGTGATCGGTGCTGCATGACACGTTTTTGTGATAGAAGTGAGCGCGTGGCTTCTCGCTCTTGAACATTATTGTGAGAGAAACTTTTATTGTGGGCATACGCTCGTGATAGGTGCTGCATGACACACCGTAGTGACAGAAGCGAGCGCGTGGATTCTTCTCGCTCTTGGACATCGTTGTGAGAGCAACTTCTATTGCGGGCATACGTTCGTGATCGGTGCTGCATGACACGCCGTTGTGACAGAAGCGAGCGCGTGGCTTCTCGATCTTGGACATCGTTGTGAGAGAGACTTTTATTGTGGGCATACGCTCGTGATAGGTGCTACATGACACGCCGTTGTGACAGAAGCGAGCGCGTGGATACTTTTCGCTCTTGGACATCGTTGCGAGAGAAACTTCTATTGCGGGCATACGCTCGTGATCGGTGCTGCATGACACGCCGTTGTGACAGAAGCGAGCGCGTGGCTTCTCGATCTTGGACATCGTTGTGAGAGAGACTTTTATTGCGGGCATACGTTCGTGATCGGTGCTGTATGACACGCCGTTGTGTCAGAAGCGAGCGCGTGGATGGATTCTTCTCGCTCTTGGACATCGTTGTGAGAGAGACTTTTATTGCGGGCATAGGTTCGTGATCGGTGATGCATGACACGCTGTTGTGACAGAAGCGAGCGCGTGGCATCTCGATCTTGGACATCGTTGTGAGAGAGACTTTTATTGCGGGCATACGTTCGTGATCGGTGCTGTATGACACGCCGTTGTGTCAGAAGCGAGCGCATGGATGGATTCTTCTCGCTCTTGGACATCGTTGTGAGAGAGACTTTTATTGCGGGCATAGGTTCGTGATCGGTGCTGCATGACACGCCGTTGTGACAGAAGCGAGCGCGTGGCTTCTCGATCTTGGACATCGTTGTGAGAGAGACTTTTATTGCGGGCATACGTTCGTGATCGGTGCTGTATGACACGCCGTTGTGTCAGAAGCGAGCGCGTGGATGGATTCTTCTCGCTCTTGGACATCGTTGTGAGAGAGACTTTTATTGTGGGCATAGGTTCGTGATCGGTGATGCATGACACGCTGTTGTGACAGAAGCGAGCGCGTGGCTTCTCGATCTTGGACATCGTTGTGAGAGAGACTTTTATTGCGGGCATACGTTCGTGATCGGTGCTGTATGACACGCCGTTGTGTCAGAAGCGAGCGCGTGGATGGATTCTTCTCGCTCTTGGACATCGTTGTGAGAGAAACTTTTATTGTGGGCATGGGTTCGTGATCGGTGATGCATGACACGCTGTTGTGACAGAAGCGAGCGCGTGTTGTTATCTCGGTCTTGGACATTATTGTGAGAGAAACTTTTATTGTGGGCATACGCTCGTGATAGGTGCTACATGACACGCCGTTGTGACAGAAGCGAGCGCGTGGATACTTTTCGCTCTTGGACATCGTTGCGAGAGAAACTTCTATTGCGGGCATACGCTCGTGATCGGTGCTGCATGACACGCCGTTGTGACAGAAGCGAGCGCGTGGCTTCTCGATCTTGGACATCGTTGTGAGAGAGACTTTTATTGCGGGCATACGTTCGTGATCGGTGCTGTATGACACGCCGTTGTGTCAGAAGCGAGCGCGTGGATGGATTCTTCTCGCTCTTGGACATCGTTGTGAGAGAAACTTTTATTGTGGGCATGGGTTCGTGATCGGTGATGCATGACACGCTCTTGTGACAGAAGCGAGCGCGTGTTGTTATCTCGGTCTTGGACATTATTGTGAGAGAAACTTTTATTGTGGGCATACCCTCGTGATAGGTGCTACATGACACGCCGTTGTGACAGAAGCGAGCGCGTGGATACTTTTCGCTCTTGGACATCGTTGCGAGAGAAACTTCTATTGCGGGCATACGCTCGTGATCGGTGCTGCATGACACGCCGTTGTGACAGAAGCGAGCGCGTTGCTTCTTCTCGCTCTTGGACATCGTTGTGAGAAACTTTTATGGCGGGCATACGTTCGTGATAGGTGCTGCATGACACGCCGTTGTGACAGAAGCGAGCGCGTAGCTTCTTCTGGCTCTTGGACATCGTTGTGAGAGAAACTTTTATGGCGGGCATACGTTCGTGATAGGTGCTGCATGAGACGCCGTTGTGACAGAAGCGAGCGCGTAGCTTCTTCTGGCTCTTGGACATCGTTGTGAGAGAAACTTTTATGGCGGGCATACGTTCGTGATAGGTGCTGCATGAGACGCCGTTGTGACAGAAGCGAGCGCGTGGCTTCTTGATCTTGGACATCGTTGTGAGAGAGACTTTTATTGCGGGCATACGTTCGTGATCGGTGCTGAATGACACGCCGTTGTGACAGAAGCGAACGCGTGGCTTCTCGCTTTTGGACTTTATTGTGAGAGAAACTTTTATAGTGGGCATACGCTCGTGATAGGTGTTGCATGAGACGCCGTTGTGACAGAAGCGAGCGCGTAGCTTCTTCTGGCTCTTGGACATCGTTGTGAGAGAAACTTTTATGGCGGGCATACGTTCGTGATAGGTGCTGCATGAGACGCCGTTGTGACAGAAGCGAGCGCGTAGCTTCTTCTGGCTCTTGGACATCGTTGTGAGAGAAACTTTTATGGCGGGCATACGTTCGTGATAGGTGCTGCATGAGACGCCGTTGTGACAGAAGCGAGCGCGTAGCTTCTTCTGGCTCTTGGACATCGTTGTGAGAGAAACTTTTATGGCGGGCATACGTTCGTGATCGGTGCTGAATGACACGCCGTTGTGACAGAAGCGAACGCGTGGCTTCTCGCTTTTGGACTTTATTGTGAGAGAAACTTTTATAGTGGGCATACGCTCGTGATAGGTGTTGCATGAGACGCCGTTGTGACAGAAGCGAGCGCGTTGCTTCTTCTCGCTCTTGGACATCGTTGTGAGAAACTTTTATGGCGGGCATACGTTCGTGATAGGTGCTGCATGACACGCCGTTGTGACAGAAGCGAGCGCGTAGCTTCTTCTGGCTCTTGGACATCGTTGTGAGAGAAACTTTTATGGCGGGCATACGTTCGTGATAGGTGCTGCATGAGACGCCGTTGTGACAGAAGCGAGCGCGTGGATTCTTCTCGCTCTTGGACATTGTTGTGAGAGAAACTTTTATTGCGGGCATACGTTCGTGATCGTTGCTGCATGAGACGCCATTGTGACAGAAGAGAGCGCGTGGATTCTTCTAGCTCTTGGACCTCGTTGTGAGAGCAACTTCTATTGCGGGGCACGTTCGGGATCGGTGCTGCATGACACGCCGTTGTGACAGAAGCGATCGCGTGGCTTCTCGCTCTTGGACATCGTTGTGAGAGAAACTTTTATTGCGGGCATACGGTCGTGATCGGTGCTGCATGACACGCCGTTGTGACAGAAGCGAGCGCGTGGATACTTTTCGCTCTTGGACATCGTTGTGAGAGAAACTTCTATTGCGGGCATACGCTCGTGATAGGTGCTGCATGACACGCCGTTGTGACAGAAGCGAGCGCGTGGTTACTTTTCGCTCTTGGACTTTATTGTGAGAGAAACTTTTATAGTGGGCGTACGCTCGTGATCGGTGCTGCATGACATGTCGTTGTGATCGAAACAATCGCGTGGCTTCTCGCTCTTGGACATCGTTGTGAGAGAAACTTTTATGGGGGGCATACGCTCGTGATTGTTGCTGCATGAGACGCCGTTGTGACAGAAGCGAGGGCGTGGATTCGTCTAGCTCTTGGACCTCGTTGTGAGAGCAACTTCTATATCGGGGCACGTTCGTGATCGGTGCTGCATGACACGCCGTTGTGACAGAAGCGAGCGCGTGGAGTCTTCTCGCTCTTGGACATTGTTGTGAGAGAAACTTTTATTGCGGGCATACGTTCATGATCGTTGCTGCATGAGACGCCGTTGTGACAGAAGCGAGCGCGTGGAGTCTTCTCGCTCTTGGACATTGTTGTGAGAGAAACTTTTATTGCGGGGCACGTTCGTGATCGGTGCTGCATGACATGTCGTTGTGATCGAAACAATCGCGTGGCTTCTCGCTCTTGGACATCGTTGTGAGAGAAACTTTTATGGGGGGCATACGCTCGTGATTGTTGCTGCATGAGACGCCGTTGTGACAGAAGAGAGCGCGTGGATTCTTCTAGCTCTTGGACCTCGTTGTGAGAGCAACTTCTATATCGGGGCACGTTCGTGATCGGTGCTGCATGACACGCCGTTGTGACAGAAGCGAGCGCGTGGAGTCTTCTCGCTCTTGGACATTGTTGTGAGAGAAACTTTTATTGCGGGCATACGTTCATGATCGTTGCTGCATGAGACGCCGTTGTGACAGAAGCGAGCGCGTGGAGTCTTCTCGCTCTTGGACATTGTTGTGAGAGAAACTTTTATTGCGGGGCACGTTCGTGATCGGTGCTGCATGACACGCCGTTGTGACAGAAGCGAGCGCGTGGCTTCTCGATCTTGGACATCGTTGCGAGAGAGACTTTTATTGCGGGCATACGTTCGTGATCGGTGCTGTATGACACGCCGTTGTGTCAGAAGCGAGCACGTGGATGGATTCTTCTCGCTCTTGGACATCGTTGTGAGAGAAAGTTTTATTGTGGGCATACGTTCGCTATCGGTGATGCATGACACGCTGTTGTGACAGAAGCGAGCGCGTGGTGTTATCTCGGTCTTGGACATTATTGCGAGAGAAACTTCTATTGCGGGCATACGCTCGTGATCGGTGCTGCATGACACGCCGTTGTGACAGAAGCGAACGCGTGGCTTCTCGCTTTTGGACTTTATTGTGAGAGAAACTTTTATAGTGGGCATACGCTCGTGATAGGTGTTGCATGACATGCCGTTGTGACAGAAGCGAGCGCGTTGCTTCTTCTCGCTCTTGGACATTATTGTGAGCGAAACTTTTATTGCGGGCATACGTTCGTGATCGGTGCTGAATGACACGCCGTTGTGACAGAAGCGAGCGCGTGGATTCTTCTCGCTCTTAGACATCGATGTGAGAGCAACTTCTATTGCGGGCATACGTTCGTGATTGGTGCTGCATGAGACACCATTGTGACAGAAGCGAGCGCGTGGATTCTTCTCGCTCTTAGACATCGATGTGAGAGGAACTTCTATTGCGGGCATACGTTCGTGATCAGTGCTGCATGACACGCCTTTGTGATAGAAGTGAGCGCGTGGCTACTCGCTCTTGGACATTATTGTGAGAAAAACTTTTATTGTGGGCATACGCTCGTGATCGGTGATGCATGGCACGCCGTTGTGACAGATGCGAGCGCGTTGCTTCTTCTCGCTCTTGGACATTATTGTGAGAGAAACTTTTATTGCGGGCATACGCTCGTGATCTTTGCTGCATGACACGCCGTTGTGACAGAAGCGAGGGCGTGGAGTCTTCTGGCTCTTGGACATCGTTGTGAGAGAAACTTTTATGGGGGGCATACGCTCGTGATCGTTGCTGCATGAGACGCCGTTGTGACTGAAGCGAGCGCGTGGATTCTTCTCGCTCTTGGACATCGTTGTGAGAGAAACTTCTATTGCGGGCATACGTTCGTGATTGGTGCTGAATGACACGCCGTTGTGACAGAAGCGAGCGCGTGGATTCTTCTCGCTCTTAGACATCGATGTGAGATCAACTTCTATTGCGGGCATACGTTCGTGATCAGTGCTGCATGACACGCCTTTGTGATAGAAGTGAGCGCGTGGCTACTCGCTCTTGGACATTATTGTGAGAGAAACTTTTATTGTGGGCATACGCTCGTGATCGGTGATGCATGGCACGCCGTTTTGACAGATGCGAGCGCGTTGCTTCTTCTCGCTCTTGGACATTATTGTGAGAGAAACTTTTATTGCGGGCATACGCTCGTGATCTTTGCTGCATGACACGCCGTTGTGACAGAAGCGAGGGCGTAGATTCTTCTAGCTCTTGGACCTCGTTGTGAGAGCAACTTCTATTGCGGGCATACGTTCGTGATCGGTGCTGCATGAGACACCATTGTGACAGAAGCGAGGGCGTGGATTCTTCTAGGTCTTGGACCTCGTTGTGAGAGCAACTTCTATTGCGGGGCACGTTCATGATCGGTGCTGCATGACACACCGTTGTGACAGAAGCGAGCGCGTGGCTTCTTTTCGCTCTTGGACTTTTTTGTGAGAGAAACTTTTATTGCGGGGCACGTTCGTGATCTTTGCTGCATGACACGCCGTTGTGACAGAAGCGAGCGCGTTGATTCTTCTTGCTCTTGGACATCGTTGCGAGAGAAACTTTTATTGCGGGTACACATTCGTGATCGGTGCTGCATGACACGGAGTCGTGACAGAAGCGATCGCGTGGCTTCTAGCTCTTGGACATCGTTGTGAGAGAAACTTTTATGGCGGGCATACGTTCGTGATCGTTGCTGCATGACACGGCGTTTTGACCGAAGCGATCGCGTGGCTTCTCGCTCTTGGACATCGTTGTGAGAGAAACATTTTATTGCGGGCATACGTTGGTGATTGGTGCTGCATGACACGCCGTTGTGACAGAAGCGAGCGCGTGTATTCTTCTCGCTCTTGGACATCGTTGTGAGAGAAACTTTTATTGCGGGCATACGTTCGTGATTGGTGTGGCATGATACGCCGTTGGGAGAGAAGCCAGCGTGTGGCTCCTTCTTGCGCTTGGACATCCTTGTGAGAGAAGCGGGGTAGGTGCTTACGCACGGCCTAAAAAAGCACGGCCTGGAGAAGAGTTTGGGAGATCCGAGACTTGAAAGAGAGATTGGACGGGAGCGGAAACGTCTGAAAGGAGTTCGAAATTGTAGTAGAATGAGTCAGGGGCAGTTCAGAAGGCAATATCTATAAGAAACAAGGGTATGGGAAACGCGGAGCTTCGAGATGGTTTTCGCGTAAACGACTTCAGACACTCGTGTATATTGTGGGGCCGTTTGATAGTTTACTATGGCTAAAAATGTTACCCTAAAATGGCAAAAATATAAAGCAATAAATAAAATATTGTGCAAGCAAATTCGCACTCTTTCATAGTGTTATATACGGTACCTGTGGCAAATAAGACAGGTTACTATGCGTGAAACACCATTTGTCAGTATATTAATTCTCTGGTCGTCGAAGAATCCTCAAACTATTTGTTGGTGTGGAAGTTTCACGCAAAAAAGCAAAAACAAAGAAAAACGCGTTGAATAGTGATTTGCAACTATTTCCGATCCTTTGCAACAATAAAGGTACTGTTCGAAAGCAAGAAAAGAGAATAATTTGCGAGAAATAAGCAATGACGTTAGCAAGAGCTATTGCCCTCAATGCAAATTGCGCAACAGAACAATAAAATGCTCAAAAACAACAGTTTGCAACATTATGATTCGTTGAAAACGAAGGAAAAAGCAAATAAGAAAACATAGGCAAAGCCGCGATCACAGGGAACGGCGTACGCAAGCGTAGGGATCTCTTACCACGTGACCGCGTTCCTGTTTGAAGCGGCGACCTAATATTTCGCGCGTTCGCAGCTTATAATTGTAAATCACTACGCCACTGCTTCTTTTTCTGGACGTTACTAAAATTGCGCACGAAGTCAGCTTTGTGAATGCACTTGCACTAAGTTATTACGTTTGATTTAGGATCGCCATTAAGCAGACACACGCTGCGCAGTGTGGCAGTGAATTCTCTGGGGTGAAGCAAGAAAAAGTGTTTTTTAATTAAAAAAATTATGAAGTGAAAGTTATATTATTTTTTTAGAAATAAACGCCTTTGGGTTGGTGTTTAGATACTCGCGCAATCAGAGCGTGCGAAAACGCTTTCAAATACATAAATTACATGACAAACAGGTGGGTTATTATACGCAGAAATCGGACAACTGCTACAGCTTTAGCTCTAGAAGTCTGTGCACTTTTCAGAAAAGACTATATTCTGTTGATTATCGGCTTGAATGAGCCATTTATAATTACACGCATAATTACTACCACGTTTTTCCTGCGGCTGCCAAGTTCTACGGGCTGTTGACGGGAGACCAGCGGCGTCTCCCTGTGTTCCTCTCCGCTCCTACTATCACCTGGCTCCCTTCCGCCGTTTCCTTCGACGCATCGCCAGCGACGCGTCGCACTACATCGACCCGCGTTCGCCCTGTCTGCAAGGTATCCCCGCTTCATCTGGGACGCTCAGTACCTGGTGAACTCTTTCTTTTTATTCTGCAGTGTTGTACGCTTGATGAGTGTGTGTTTTTCTTGTTTTCGTGTCCGTTTCTTATTGGCCCCTTTTCCTTTAAATTATAAATACGGCTTCGTTTTGTTTTGTTTGATCTCTTTGCTCTTTGGTTCTAACCTGCACGCGATAGCGTTCCCCTTCGGAAAGTCGGGGACGCGCTACCAATTCGCGACAAGATGGTGTCTTTGTCGGTATTATGCGGCAGACCGGTTCCTCTGTGGCAGAATATGCACACTCCACTGGCCACCACCGAAGTCGTCGTCATGTCTTTGTACCACTCAAAATCAGCGAACGGAGAGAACAAAACTCGACGGCAGCAGCACAATTGCTATACAGCGAGCGAATGCGTTTGGAAATTGTTGTGAAGCACCTTACTACTTCGTTTGGTCCGAATGCCATTCGAAGTGTCGATACCATTTGACTCAAAAGCCACTTAAAAGTCCGCGTAGCATAGGCATTATGATAGAACTGCTGTTGTAGTAATAGAGTAATTGCACAACGCTACTACTCTAATGCTGCTCAAATGCTCCTGGAACATGTGTTTTGATCTCAAGGATCAACGTAAAACATCTACTTTGGCCACGTATGCATTCTAATTATGGTTAAACTGAGATGAAATAAACCTATACAGGTCTCAAACTTCAGAGGTCAAGTCAGTTTGTATGAGTTCGGAAAATAACAAACTGCCTCCCTCTGTTGTGACAATATTCAACTTTGCCATGTCGTATTAGCAGACGGCACAAGGTTGACCAGAGTTTGCCAGTATACTTTTAACACTGGATGAGTGATGGGAAAGCTCGGCCAACATAGACAGCTATCTAGAATGGCATAGCCAATTCTGGCGAACAGTGGGGGAACTCTGGCTAACATGGCCCGTAATAGCCATGGTTCTAAGATGGCACAGCTAGCAATGGCAAAGAGTGGGAGAATCCTGTCTGGCGTGGCCCATGAAAGCCATGATTTGATGATGGCACGCCAGTATTGGAAAAGTGATGGAGAACCAGGGCCATTATTGGGTGTGTTACTGAGTGGTTCAACCAATATCAGATGCTCATTGGGAACTCTGGGCCTATTTAGGGTCATGCTTTCCGAACGGATTTCTAGTATTGGCCCGCTGTAATGGGCTACCTGGGATAGAACACCTCATACTCAAGTGTGATGGTATCCATCCTGATGTTGATGCAGGCAAAGTCACTCTTCCTGAGGCTCTAGAGTTTAGAGATAACAATAGTCATGTAAATAAATCTGCGGTGTAAATTAGCAAAACGCGTTTGGAAGATTGGTGGCTCAAAAGCAGAGAGGGGACGTGAGGTTAAAATTGTAGCGAGACGTATTTAAACGAAACAGCGAGTTTTATAACAACTTACAACACATTTAAATAAAAATAAAGGGAAAAAAGTTGAGCATTGTGGCAACTGTCATCACCCCGTTTCAAAGGAGAGGCTCGTGCCATCCGTGAATCCATCCATCGAGCGGCTCTCGTCTGGCCGGCACTGCTTGCGATTTCAGTCACGGCATCAGCCGTGTTGGCTCGTTTTCAGGCAGAACAGCGTTGAATACGCAGTCAATTTCTTTCAGCTCCTTCCTGCTGCTACAAAGAAGTGCAGGTATGCTGTTGAACAGTGTGCGCGCGAGTGTGTGTGTGTGTGTGTGTGACAAATGTCGCGGCACTGTATGACAACACGCAGCTATGCTGTTTTGTGCCCTTCAGGCGAAGTACTTTGCAGCTGCCTCAGAGCGAAGCTCTCTCTGGCTCGAACAACAGTTATTTACGATAAGCGCACGTGCATTGTTTATAAACGCCGCTACGCTAGTCAGAAATTCTGAACTCTGCTTTTTTCGCTCGAAGCGAGAACTTTTCGCTCGGTTTTGCTTTGCTATGTTCCTAAGCAAGAAATATATCGGCCAAACGGGAAATAGTGTGAACACCCGTCTATGTCAGCATAACACTTCGTTGAAAGGCCCCCCATCGTCCAACTTGCGTTACATAACAGAGATTTCCCCCTGAATAATATCCCAGGTTCCCCCGATAAGAAAATGTGCACCAATGTTTTCCGGGAGACGAAAGTTATTTGCAGGCAAAGGCAAAAATTAACAAGGGAACTGAGTGAGCCATATCACATCCACGTGAATGGTGACACATGAGTAAGCACAGCTTCGCTGCTTCTTCATGATTGTGAGATTAAGTATCTCGATTCCCACGATTAGAAGTGTTTCCGGAGAAGCCTGCATCCTGGTTGTTTTTTGGAGAGTATTAATACCTGTGTTTTTGCAATAAACCTCAGTTGTTAGTCAGCGCTTGTCCTTCTTCGTTCGTGCCCGTCCTCGCTGCGCTGTGTTTTTATTTCCACGCTATGTTCCACGTTTTCCTGGTAGGTGCGAGTGGTTTCGTGCAGAGCTGTTCAGGAGCGAACTTGTACCGACTGCCCTTTCCTCCGCCAGTTGAATGGATCCAGTCCGGTGCTGATGGGGCTTATTAGCCTGCAGTGGGCTAACCTCCCCGAAGTCGGAATTTGTCACTGTCCTCGTGACCATTAAGAAGGCTGTTGGCATTACCCCGCCGAACATAAAAAAGAACAACGTACGTCAGCAGCTGGCTGAACTGCTGCCTCGACTCGAGCAGTGCCCCCTTTTCGTATGCCCAGCAACGGATGACCGCGCCCCAAGAGCACTATCTCTAGGTTTCGATTAGTTCAGTAGGCCACTCTTAGCCAAGGTAGGCGCTACTGTGACAGAGAGGGCAGCTCCCAAAAAGCTCGCCTGCAAGAAGACACTGCACAGGAAAGTGCTCCATGTATAAAATGAACACAATCTGAAATAGTGTTGAAATCTGGGTCAGTTGGTACATGTTCAGGAGTAAAACCAGTCAAAAGACGGAACACAGCGAATAGACGAGGCACACACATCGTTGTGTGTGCCTCGTATATTCGCTGTGTTCCGTCTTTTGACTGGTTTTACTCCTGAACAATCTGAAAAACTCATGCCGGCATCATGGCTCCGATTTTGGCTTTGTAAATAAAGTTTCATGTATCCTCAAATAATTTTATCTGTCCTGCTGCCAAGCCGTAACTTCGGTGCATTAAACTGTCTGTTTTGCTCGTCGAGCACGAAAAGAAAAAAAAGGCTAAATTCACCTCAGTTCCATCCATATACAACGTGAAACATTGAAGGCTGTTATGCACTGCCCTGCCAAACATTGGATTTTGACATTGCATTGAATGGCAACTGCAAGCGCCGAAAGCTGGCATTTATTACAGGCATTTAAGTACAAATCGCATTTATGCCACTTCTACGCAGGAAGACTGACAGAATACTCCTTGACCTGTATATACGAAAAGAAATTTTGGGTCCTAAACTAATATGTGCAAGAATTTCTGAATTAAAATAGACCACTCTGCTGAACTGTGTGGTGACCTGCCCCGCAGTTTCCCCTTGTGGCTAGCTTTCCTGCAGTGCACCATCACACAGCATCGCCTCGATTCGGCACGTGACTCTCCCTGCTTAGCGTAAATGACGAGAGAGGGCGACACGAGCGCGACAGAGGGCGTGATTTTTGCGCGCGCGGGAGAGCGCACTCTTTTCGGCTGGGACCGTCGGCGTGAGCCATGCAGTGAGGAAAAAGTTTTTCCTTCCATGTTGTGAGCGGAGGTTTTGCTCGAGGCTGCGCTGTAGAGGTGTGCGCCGAGGCATCGGCGCGCCGCCGCCGCCGACGCAACCTGATCGGCGCGCCCTCTGAATATGAATAAATATTTCTCGCCGCAAATCTACCTGCGTTTGAGATTTTGTTTTGTCTTGTTTAATTGTTTTCTCTATCTGAGGCAGATAATCATGTCAAGGAGTTGAGCAATGAAGCAACACAAAACAAATAAAAGCAACCCCGCTCTCCGCGCGGCAGCACAAAGTGCAATTCCGAAACTTCTGGAAAAGTGCAACGTGGCGCAACTAGTAGTCTCGGAACGTGGGCTCTGTGGCTGTGGGTGGAATCGGCGACATGTCCGAAAACGGCATCATCGCGAGAGTACGTGTAACTAGCGAAATGGAATTTTCTAGCCCCGACGGGTTTAGGTGCCGGTTGGAAGTTTTGAAATTATTCCATTGCATTCGAAGGTGAAGTCAAGTTTTGTTTGGAAAGATTTTGGACATTTGACGTACCTCACTGGGGGAAAGCAGAAGACAGTTAAAAGTGACTACTACTGCGAGAGCTGCTTGACCAAATCATCAAAGGAGGACCACTCAAAGCCATTCGAATCGTGAGTAGAGCACCTTTGGTTCTTTATGGAGCTAAACTATTTGGTCGTAGCCGTTTTATCATTTCATTGTGAGAATTGTAAATATTTTCGTGTTTCCCCCCAAGCTGCAAGGTTAAACGCTACGCGAGAACAAAGAGTGGACTTGGTGGCACCGACCAGAGACCAATGCTTAAATTCTTCGTCTTTGTCGTACAGGTTGTTCTGTGGCCGTCCAGCCTGATCACTAGCACGGAGGCACATGACCTGCTGGAAGGCAGTTTATCGGCGGATGCGGCAAAGCAGCTGCTTTTCCAAGAAGATGCGTGTAATCTGCGCTACATCGAAGCAAGCCCGGAGCGCCACTATCACCGTGCTGTTGCTGGGACTTCAACGGAACCACGCCTACCCGGGAATATAACCAGGATCCCGCCAGCTGGATACATCAGTGGACTTGGTGGCACCGACCAGAGACCAATGCTCAAATTCTTCGTCTTTGTCGTACAGGTTGTGCTGTGGCCGTCCAGCCTGATCACCAGCACGGAGGCACTTGACCTGCTGGAAGGCAGTTTATCGGCGGATGCGGCAAAGCAGCTGCTTTTCCAAGAAGATGCGTGTAATCTGCGCTACATCGAAGCAAGCCCGGAGCGCCACTATCACCGTGCTGTTGCTGGGACTTCAACGGAACCACGCCTACCCGGGAATATAACCAGGATCCCGCCAGCTGGATACATCAGTGGACTTGGTGGCACCGACCAGAGACCAATGCTCAAATTCTTCGTCTTTGTCGTACAGGTTGTTCTGTGACCATCCAGCCTGATCACCAGCACGGAGGCACATGACCTGCTGGAAGGCAGTTTATCGGCGGATGCGGCAAAGCAGCTGCTTTTCAAAGAAGATGCGTGTAATCTGCGCTACATCGAAGCAAGCCCGGAGCGCCACTATCACCGTGCTGTTGCTGGGACTTCAACGGAACCACGCCTACCCGGGAATATAACCAGGATCCCGCCAGCTGGATACATCAGTGGACTTGGTGGCACCGACCAGAGACCAATGCTCAAATTCTTCGTCTTTGTCGTACAGGCTGTTCTGTGACCGTCCAGCCTGATCACCAACTCGGAGGCACATGACCTGCTGGAAGGCAGTTTATCGGCGGATGCGGCAAAGCAGCTGCTTTTCAAAGAAGATGCGTGTAATCTGCGCTACATCGAAGCAAGCCCGGAGCGCCGCTATCACCGTGCTGTTGCTGGGACTTCAACGGAACCATGCCTACCCGGGAATATAACCAGGATCCCGCCAGCTGGATACATCAGTGGACTTGGTGGCACCGACCAGAGACCAATGCTCAAATTCTTCGTCTTTGTCGTACAGGTTGTTCTGTGGCCGTCCAGCCTGATCACAAGCACGGATGCACATGACCTGCTGGAAGGCAGTTTATCGGCGGATGCGGCAAAGCAGCTGCTTTTCAAAGAAGATGCGTGTAATCTGCGCTACATCGAAGCAAGCCCGGAGCGCCACTATCACCGTGCTGTTGCTGGGACTTCAACGGAACCACGCCTACCCGGGAATATAACCAGGATCCCGCCAGCTGGATACATCAGTGGACTTGGTGGCACCGACCAGAGACCAATGCTCAAATTCTTCGTCTTTGTCGTACAGGTTGTTCTGTGACCATCCAGCCTGATCACCAGCACGGAGGCACATGACCTGCTGGAATGCAGTTTATCGGCGGATGCGGCAAAGCAGCTGCTTTTCAAAGAAGATGCGTGTAATCTGCGCTACATCGAAGCAAGCCCGGAGCGCCACTATCACCGTGCTGTTGCTGGGACTTCAACGGAACCACGCCTACCCGGGAATATAACCAGGATCCCGCCAGCTGGATACATCAGTGGACTTGGTGGCACCGACCAGAGACCAATGCTCAAATTCTTCGTCTTTGTCGTACACGTTGTGCTGTGGCCGTCCAGCCTGATCACCAGCACGGAGGCACATGACCTGCTGGAAGGCAGTTTATCGGCGGATGCGGCAAAGCAGCTGCTTTTCAAAGAAGATGCGTGTAATCTGCGCTACATCGAAGCAAGCCCGGAGCGCCACTATCACCGTGCTGTTGCTGGGACTTCAACGGAACCACGCCTACCCGGGAACATAACCAGGATCCCGCCAGCTGGATACATCAGTGGACTTGGACCAATGCTTAAATTCTTCGTTTTTGTCGTACAGGTTGTTCTGTGACCGTCCAGCCTGATCACCAGCACGGAGGCACATGACCTGCTGGAAGGCAGTTTATCGGCGGATGCGGCAAAGCGGCTGCTTTTCAAAGATGCGTGTAATCTGCGCTACATAGAAGCAAGCCCGGAGCGCTACTAGCACCGTGCTGTTGCTGGGACTTCAACGGAACCACGCCTACCCGGGAATATAACCAGGATCCCGCCAGCTGGATACATCAGTGGACTTGGTGGCACCGACCAGAGACCAATGCTCAAATTCTTCGTCTTTGTCGTACAGGTTGTTCTGTGGCCGTCCAGCCTGATCACTAGCACGGAGGCACATGACCTGATGGAAGGCAGTTTATCGGCGGATGCGGCAAAGCAGCTGCTTTTCAAAGAAGATGCGTGTAATCTGCGCTACATCGAAGCAAGCCCGGAGCGCCACTATCACCGTGCTGTTGCTGGGACTTCAACGGAACCACGCCTACCCGGGAATATAACCAGGATCCCGCCAGCTGGATACATCAGTGGACTTGGTGGCACCGACCAGAGACCAATGCTCAAATTCTTCGTCTTTGTCGTACAGGTTGTTCTGTGGCCGTCCAGCCTGATCACTAGCACGGAGGCACATGACCTGATGGAAGGCAGTTTATCGGCGGATGCGGCAAAGCAGCTGCTTTTCAAAGAAGATGCGTGTAATCTGCGCTACATCGAAGCAAGCCCGGAGCGCCACTATCACCGTGCTGTTGCTGGGACTTCAACGGAACCACGCCTACCCGGGAATATAGCCAGGATCCCGCCAGCTGGATACATCAGTGGACTTGGTGGCACCGACCAGAGACCAATGCTTAAAATCTTCGTCTTTGTCGTACAGGTTGTTCTGTGACCGTCCAGCCTGATCACCAGGACGGAGGCACATGACCTGCTGGAAGGCAGTTTATCGGCGAATGCGGCAAAGCAGCTGCTTTTCAAAGAAGATGCGTGTAATCTGCGCTACATCGAAGCAAGCCCGGAGCGCCACTATCACCGTGCTGTTGCTGGGACTTCAACGGAACCACGCCTACCCGGGAATATAGCCAGGATCCCGCCAGCTGGATACATCAGTGGACTTGGTGGCACCGACCAGAGACCAATGCTTAAAATCTTCGTCTTTGTCGTACAGGTTGTTCTGTGACCGTCCAGCCTGATCACCAGGACGGAGGCACATGACCTGCTGGAAGGCAGTTTATCGGCGAATGCGGCAAAGCAGCTGCTTTTCAAAGAAGATGCGTGTAATCTGCGCTACATCGAAGCAAGCCCGGAGCGCCACTATCACCGTGCTGTTGCTGGGACTTCAACGGAACCACGCCTACCCGGGAATATAACCAGGATCCCGCAAGCTGGATACTTCAGTGGACTTGGTGCCACCGACCAGAGACCAATGCTCAAATTCTTCGTCTTTGTCGTACAGGTTGGTGGCAAATACTGTTTCCTCAGAGAGCAATGATGTAACCCTGATGGTGCTACCAGGTCCACAATTTCTCCTTAGTATGCTTTGTGATTGTTATAGTGTCATTAGGCTTTTACTGCTGACATCGGGTGACATTGAACTCAATCCAGGCCCCAACCCTGACTCTGACGGTCAACCTAGCAATGAACTACTGAAAATGATTCTGAAAGAACAAGCAAAAACCAACAAAACTTTGAAGGAACTAGTTACAAACCTAAAACACGTCGAGAAAACGGTCGATAATATGAGGTTGAGAATTGAAACAATTGAAAACGATTCGGGTAGGCTCATGAAATGCGAAGAAAGAATTGATGAAAGTGAAAGAGTATTCAGGAGTACGAACAAACACATTCAAGGTATAACGGCAAAAATAGATGATTTAGAAAACCGTAGTAGGCACAACAACTTAGTGATTTACGGTGTGATCGAGAAACCGGAGGAGGTTGCTAAATCACTTGAGGAACACGTTAAGCAAGAAACCTTCAAAGACAAGCTGGGCATGGAAGTAGAATCTGTCGAAAGAATTCACAGGATAGGTAATCCTAAGAGCAAAAAACCACGTCCAGTCATAGTTCGGCTCTTCAATTTTGCAGAGAAAACGGATATTATGTCAAGCTGTTTCAAACTAAAAGGTTCTAACATTTCCGTATCTGAAGATTTTTCAAAAAGGGTACGAGACTTACGCGATAAGCTATGGCGCTCATCCGAACGCGAGAGGGCGGCTGGGGCGAAGGTCTCTCTTTCCTTTGACAAGCTAAAGGTCAATGGCAAGGTTTTCATTTGGGACGAAGCACAACAAACCAGGGTCGACATATCCAGAAGGACCGATGATGCAAGGCAAACCCAACCAATTTCCTCTCCAGGAGCAGGAAACTCGAGCAGCAATCATATCTGACCAACCAAAACCAAAACACTAAGAATCCTTTCATTTAATGCTAGAAGTATAGTAAATAAATTAGGTCACCTTGAGCAGCTAATTCTGGGGCACCATCCTCACATTATAATTATAACGGAAACATGGTTACAAGCAGGGGTACGTGATTCCGAAGTTGGCCCATCAACATATAAATTGGTACGTAAAGATAGAGGATCACGAGGGGGAGGAGTAGCTATAGCAATTAAAAGCAACATAAAATATTCAGTCCTGAAGGGTATCGATGACCACGAAAGTGTGTGGTGGAAAATAACATATTCCGGTAAAAAGTATATTAATGGGAGGCGTGTATCAACCGCCAAACGCCCCTCCAGATTATCCTGAAAAAATGTACGATCACCTGTCCCAGCACACTCATTCAAGATCTAAGTTGATTTTATCGGGTGACTTTAATCTGCCAGGGATAAATTGGGCGGACTTTTCACATGACGGAAAAAATGCCCAAAGCGCGGAAACACTTATTTACTGCATTTGGTTTTTCCTTAGATCAGCTGGTTACCGATAACACCCGAGTTCTATCGTCCTCCTCTTCTTGATTTAATGTTCGTTAGCAGTACACTTCCAGGGTGTTCAGTGCGTATCGAAGATGGCATATCTGACCACAAATTGCTAGTACTATCATGTCCCATATCAGTCACCTGCAAAAAAGAGAAAACACCGCCTACCTTTGTCAAGGACTATGAGCGTGCAGATGATCCTGCAATTTTAAATGCACTTCAGTGCAGCTTTGCCGAATTCAGCGCACTGACGGATGTGCGTGAACTGTGGTCTTGTTTCAAGAACATTGTACATACTTGCGAAAAGAGATACGTTCCGCTCCGAAAAAAAAAACGTATAAACAGGGAGTACCCGTGGATAACGCGCGAGATAATTCAAATTAAAAGAAAAATAAAACGACGGCGAAAAAAGGGAAACGAGAACGAAATTGCAAGCCTTGTTAACTGTTTACAGAGCAAAGTCCGAGATGCAAAATCTCGTTTCTTTGATTTGACGCTGCCTTCTTTCATGGCCCACAACCCTCATAAGTTTTGGCGGTACTTATCTGAAGACCAGTCAACTGGTTCCATCATTACAGATTTCAGTGACACCACAAGTAAACCTGATGCTATTGCAAATGAATTCAATAAGTTTTTCCAGTCCGTTTTCACCCGAACAGCCTCCCACGCTTCGCTACCCGCTTACACAATCAAGCAACCCATGACAGAACTAGCTATTAGTGAAGTTGGAATCCTTTCTCTTTTACAAAAACTTGACGCGAAAAAATCTCCGGGTCCTGATTCCATCTCAAACACATTTTTAGCCCGATACGCTGAATGGGTGTCCAAATACCTGCATATAATTTATACAAGATCCTTACAAACACTCGTAATCCCAGATGGCTGGCGCTGTGCCAAAATAATTCCTGTACACAAATCGGGTTCTAAAACTGAACTGAATAACTATCGTCCAATATCACTAACAAGTACAAGCTGCAAAATGATGGAACACGTTATTTTTAAAGCCATAGTTTCATATCTAGAGAATAATAATCTAATTTACGTAAAACAACATGGTTTCAGAACAGGGCTTTCAACAGTAACGCAGCTTGCTGAAATTACTCATGACATCGCTAACACAATTAATGAAGGGAACCAGATAGATGCAATATTCTTAGATTTCTCTAAAGCGTTTGATGTTGTTCCTCACGATGACCTTATAACAAAATTACTATCTTTTGGAATTGATTGTACATTGTGTCATGGATTTCTTGCTATTTACAGAACAGAAAACAACGTGTTAAAATAGGTGAATACGTCTCGCAGAACCTGGATGTGTATTCGGGTGTACCCCAGGGATCAGTTCTTGCGCCTCTTTTGTTTCTAATTTACATAAATGATATTAATTCCTGTGTTAGTTCATCGATCCAGCTTCGCCTTTTTGCAGACGACTGTGTCGTATACATAGCTGTCAAAAAATTAGAAGATCAAATTCTCCTTAAGAATTCTTTAGAATCAATCCACACTTGGTGTAAGACCTGGGGAATGAAACTTAACGCGAATAAGACCAAAAGCATCACATTCACTAATAAGAAGCAGCCTCTAAGTTTTACATACACACTTGGCGACACACAGGTAAAAAAATATGATCAGGTGAAATATCTAGGACTCATCCTAACATCCAACCTGCGTTGGGAACCCTACATCAAATCAATTTGCTCTAAAGCTGAAGGTAAATTAAATTATTTAAGGAGAAAGCTGCGTAACACGCCGGCCCATATTAAACTCAGTGCCTATAAAACTCTCATCAGACCTACCCTAGAATATGCGGATATAGTTTGGAGCCCCCATCAAAAAATTTTAATCAACAAATTAGAGCGCATCCAAAAACTAGCAGTAAGGTTTGTATACTCAAAGTATTCTCACCACACTACCGCTACCAGTCTAATAATTCAATAAAATTTGCAAAGCCTGTCACAGCGAAGAATCATTTCAAGATTAAAGTTCTTGTTCCAGCTTCTTCACGGCCACTTCAAAATAACAAATTCGCAATACTTACACCCTCCTTTCAAACACTCGTCTAGAACTAACCATAGTAAAACAGTCCGTCAACCAGTCAGCCGTGTAAATATCCGCAGGCACTCCCTGTTTCCAGATGCTATATCCTATTGGAATAAACTGCCTGAAGATGCGGTGACCTGTACGTCCGTGAAATTATTTGTTAATTATATTGAAAAAATTGACTTTTCTGTTTAATTTTCGCTATTATTTTTGTGTTTAGATCACAGAAGATCTCGGTATTTTTGTGTTTGATCACATCGATGCCTTGTTAACACTCATGCAAGGACCCGAAAAGGGCCTGCAGAATGTTGAAATAAATAATAAATAAATAAATAAGCACGTCAAACATGCAAATACCAATTGAAGGACGTTCACAAACTACAAGACGACTGCAAGAAGGGGGCTGCTAGGGCTGCCGCGACGGTGAAGGATTTTTTCCAGACAGTTCCCAGGCGCAAGACGACAACGTCGTCAAGAAAGAGCTTGCTCGCCAGAGACCTGGTCCTCTTGATCGCCAGAGACCTGCTACCGTTTACCATTGTGAATGGCGAAAGATTACAGATGGGTGACAGCTGTAACGCAGATTATACTCTTTCCTTTTATAATATAAGTGTGAGTGTGGACGAACTACTTCTCTTCTCTAGGACTTCTTCATAAGATATGAAGTGATCAGAGAGCTCCAGAACTCGATCACTGACCGAACGACGTTGTCGAGGGCAGCGCTCGATGATGTGTACCGCGGCATGCGCGGACAGGTGAAGAAAACGGTGACTGAGGGGTCAAGGTTCTGTGCCGTCACGTACGATCTTTGGACCGACAGTTACAGGCGGCGAGCCTACATCACTTCATTTCTCACCATATTGGTGGTATGATTAGCATGTTTTTTTCAGACTCCTGATACCAATAAGCGCGTGCCTCAACCCATGTATAAAATTTCGGCGTGTGTTTCCAAACTACCTTTCTAAAGTTTTCATTTCCCTTAAACGGGCGTGAGCTTGCAGACGAGGCAAAAAAAAGCTTCGTTTCTGCTTCTATGTCTCAAAATATATTTATTATATCACGAAAGCATTAAATGATTGCATTGATACTGGGCAAGTGTAGCGAACAGTGAAATGTGTCCAGTTCTGTGTTCCTCTCCAGCTAGTGGCACGCAGTGACAGGACGCTCTGCGCGAGCCACCTCGGACGATTGCATACAGCCGGTTGCCCCCTGGCTATCGCACAGTGCCACGGCCGCTCGATCTACGGCGGATTGGACAGCCGTTAAGGAGCGAATATAGTCCAACTTAACACAAGCAAGCAAGCGCGCGCGCACACGCTGCGTTGCGTTGGTGAAAAAGGTGTCTATAGTTCGACGCACTGCAGCGGCCAACGTAACCGGCGGCTGCCAGCGTGCCCCGACGGGCCCGGCGCAGATTTGGCTCCTGCTCCAATTTCGCGCCGGCGCCGCCGACCGCGTCGACGCACAATGCATCGCGCGGAGAAAAATGGCGGATGCCAGTGAGAGCGACGTGAGTGGCGCGAGCTGCCCAAATATCGAAATTGTGCCGGATATCGTTGTGGAACGGTTTATCGAAGCCATCAAACAACACCCTTGTGTATGCGACACCAAAAGGCTGGATTTCAGAGAGCACCCGGGCAAAGAGGACGCTTGGCAACAGAAGGCGAAGAACCGGTCTCTCCACGGGTGAGTTGTTCCCGTAGAGTGAGCGATCTTTCGTACATACATCTAGCGCCTGCTCTTTCGCCGCAAGCGGTGCACTAGTAACACGAGAGCAAGTTTCTGTCGCGCGGATAACACCCTAGCCATGTTTCATTAGTAGCCGCAATGCCGTGGATGGAACGAAACGGATGAGGTGACGCGGAAAAGGCGCGAACGGAATTCAAACTGGCCGACGATCGGCGCGCGAGGCGGCGGTCGTTCTGCGCATGCTCCGAAGTGGGCGCGCGGCGTCTGGGCGCATCGAGGGGGTGGCGCTTCGGCCGGCGCAGCGAAACCGGCGTAGTGCGACTGACTGCGAGCGACGCGCGCCCGCGCGCTGAACACGTCGGACTATAAATGCGCCTTTATAGCGCAGTGTACCGCGCGCGTTACTTATTTTTCTTGATAGGACACACCGCGCGCGCGGCTTGTCAATGTTTTGTGCGTGAGTGCGATGCGTGGCAGCGTGCGTATGCGCGCGTCCCCACGCGCCGATTGACGGCATCGCGTGTGCGCTTCGGCGGCCACCACCTGCAAGCGGGCTCTGTGTGCGCCGCCCGCGCTGCTTGTAAATATTACGTGTTGCCGAGCCTGCGCGAGCGGTCGTAACAGTGTGTGTGATTTGCGCCCGCGCGCCGTGAGATCTCGGACACGCGCGCGCGGGTGCTATGCAGTCAGGGGACGCCCGCCTGCTGTGCTAAGCTATCTCGGTGCTCGGGCAATCGCGGGCGGGCATCGCGTTCTTTGTACAGTGTTTTATAACAATGCCTCTGCCCCTGTCCTCTCGCCTCTATCGCTCTCCTTTTTTATTTCCTCTCCACTCCCTGACCCTTTATTTAAGCTGGCCGCACCTCATGTGTTTCAGAGTTCGATAGCAGACGCCGCGGCTGGCACACATCTTTTCCTTTTTGTTAAACTATAAATCACTAAGAAAAAAAAATTGTTGGTGAGGAAAGCTGCGTACCACGCTGTTTCAGACTGTAATGGTTGCTGTTTTCATTCCAGAGAACTTCGAGCTCGTGTCATTGACTCTGAGCACGAGGCACATGACCGAGATACATACAGGCGCTGCCATCATGAATCAGTTTCAAAGGTGCCTCGAAGAATTCGACATGGGGAAAGGAAGTGCGTGCAGTCACTGACGCCGGCTCGAACATGAGGCGCGCAGCGAGTCTCGGGCACATGGAACACCACCTGTATGTTAATTGGCCACGGCCTACACAACCTCGTCATCAAGGACGGATTTGGAAGTGTCCCAAAACTCACCAGTTTGCTATTCAGCTGCCGTGAGATTGTGAAAACTGTGCACTACCGGGCATCCGACCTGGAAGAGATCACGGACTTGGAACTGAATGCGGAAGTGCAATCGTTGGTCAGCACAGCCGAAGCGCTTGAACATGACGAAAATTATCCTGTACTTGATGAAGGCTGTCAACACAGCGACCACGCATACAACGCCGCTCCAGTCACAGTTAAACTGGACACACCTTGCAACTAGGTGGCATAGCATATTAGCTTTGTTTGAGAGCCTCGTCGCGAATAAGGCTGCG